>JAQMCW010000016.1:13441343-13453600 GCA_030068335.1 Chrysichthys cranchii | reverse complement strand
ACATGAGAAGCGCCACCATATCCCTCCGCCACCGTCCACCTACGCCAGCGACTACGTCTCCACCGCGAAGGGAACGTGCATTAAAATCATCTGTTTACTTCATTTAGGTTTATTTTTCTATAATTAAGCTGATTTTAATTTTATTCTGTGTTTTATTGCCACACATTAAACCCATAATACACTTTAAAAACATGTTCTGAGGCTGAAACACGTTCATTTTATTTACATTCATTTCAATGGGAAACACTGATTCGGGTCGCGAACAGAGTCTCGGACCGAATTAAATTCGTGAGTCGAGGTCCCGCTGTATGTTTGTTTATGGAAACGTGATCATCCAGAAGCGGACGGTTTTTCCTCTAACAGTGCCGCCCGGGTCGTCTTATGTCACAGGAATTCGCTAATCCATACTTTTTTTTATTCATTGCCAAACACCTTTGGAGAAAATCCGAATCAGGAATTGAACAGTGAAATAATTCTGAAATTACCCCCCCGCATCCTTTGTTTACAAACACTTGCACGATGACCTCCTGAAAATAAATGACCCTACAGGTACCGTGTGAACGTATATACATCGGGCGAGTCAGTGTGTCGTGGCTTAACGTCGTTCCTCTATATGAATCATACACCAGTGATTAACGTCTGTCCCAGTTTAGAGAGAAAAAGAGAGAGAGAGAGATCCTCGCCGCTTCGTGGTGATTTGAAATCATGCCAGTCACTGGATCCGCGTGTGCGGCGCCGCTTGATTCGGAATATTTTCGGTCACACTGTTTGTGATGTGTGTAATGGGCGTCATGCTGCTCGTGTCCTTGGTGATGACGGTGATGGGCTCGTAAACCTCGGTCTCCCAGCATGCGTCTGCCTCAGTGTCTTTGATCGCATCACCAGCGTGGCCGCGTAGGCTGCTTGAGTCATTAGGTTGAATTATTGATGTAATCAGAGTAAGTGGGGCTGGTATTTGAGGCAAAGCACCACTTATATAAAACTGCACGAGTACACCAGTAGTGAAGGGTTTTGTGTCTCGAGCGCGCAATAGGCTTCATATTCGGAATAAAATGCCCCGTTTTGCCAAACACCTCTCATTTGCACAGTTTGATGATTTTATGCCACAGTCCGCTCCTTGTTTAGATATTTCTGTATTTAAGCGCTGTGAACAGTGCGGTGTGTGAGCAAGCCAAAATGTTTTGATGAGAAAATACCAAAATTAAGCACTGAGATAAACTACTGCTAAATCTGTTAGTCCTGTTGGTTTTTCTGTAAATAGGATATTTATTGTTCCTAGTAAAGCCGAGTGAGGTTTTCAATCCCGTGCCTAATCCGTACACGTTATTTTTTTCTAATCGCAACTTTGACTGTGCGCCGCTCATTCGTTAAACTGGTTATATTTTTACTTTATCGGGTCCTAACTATACACCACTTTAGCAAGTCATAAAACACTTCTTTTTTTTTATTTTTTTATTTATTTCTTTTTTTTTTTTTTTTTTTTTTTTAAAACAAATGCCAATTATGTTAAGGCCGATATATTTACTTGCCACATTCAGGCTGCTTACTTTAAGGGATTAAGGAGTCAAACATGAATCAAATTTGCCAAAGTTAAACCTTTTAATTTATTAGTTGTAAGAGAATGGGAAAGTTTGACCATTTTTGCACCTGGCAGGGTTTTCTGAAAATAAAATGTAAAGTAAAAAAAAAATTAATAATAATAATAATAATAATGGCGCCCCTGCTAGCTAAATACTAAATAGTGGTCACGTTACGACCTGTGTGTTTTTCTCCTCCCTTTCTAAACTTTTCTAAACTTTCTTTTGCTGTCATTTTGTCCAGATCGAAAAATATGGCCCACGTTGGCAGCGGATGTGTCCTACCTAGCACATACACACACGTCTAGTGTCTGAAGTGAACAGTACGCTCTTACTGACCGACTGATGGCTACAAATGCACTACTTAAATGTACAATGTTTCTATATCCAAGCGTTTCTCTTTCTCCCAGCTCTCACACCATGCACTGTCCCCGTGTCTCTCTCTCTCTTTTCTTTGCTGCATGAAGGAAACAGCTACAAAAGCTCCATTCTGTCAGTGGAGCCAGTGCCAGAGGCCTAATGGATGGAGCTGCAATAAATCCTGCAGATATCCAACACTGAGTGCACTGCTACCCAGGAATGCACCTGCTGCTCACACTCACGCCGTCTCTCTGTCTCTCTCTCTCTCTCTCTCTCTCTTTCTCCTTCTTCATCACTTTTTCTCTTTGGATCAAGTGACAGTGCGGTCACAAGGCCAAGAGTCGGTACTAAAGCAGGCACAGTCTAACCTACATTTCTGCTGCAATGTTTTGCAAACAGTGCCACTTTTTTTAAGATGCAGTGTCAGTGTCTGTTAGGCTGCAGGGTATCGCTTGAAAGAGGGAGTGAGAAAAAGAAAACAAATTTCAGGCCTCTGGTGAGCGCTGAAGATGCAGAAAAGTGCTGATTGTCATCTGCAGTTACCAAAATCATCAATAGTCATTTCTGTCTTTCCAGGTATGATGCATGTAGTTACAAGAATTCGATTTGGCGTCGTCCAGCGACTTGAGTTCAAATCTAAAGTCGGAGTCATGGTCACAGCATCAAAGCGCTAGCGTAGAGTCTGGCACTTTCAGATATTCAGCATGGCCAGGAATCAGGTACTTTCACAGAAAGAGCCCATTAGACGGATTACGCAACCGGTGATTCATGTTTGCCACTCGCCACTAACTTCTGAAGAAAAAAAAAAAGGCTGGAAAAAGTTTTAAGGGTACAGTGCTGTAAAGGTTTTTGGGTCGTCCCCCCCCCACTTCAGTTCCTCCAAAGATCTCATCGCGTCAAAGTGCTTTCTTGTTAGAAACTGGTGTGTGTGTGTGTGTGTGTGTGTGTGTGTGTGTGTGTGTGTGTGTGTGCACGCACTAATAATCCTAACAATCAGTCCTGAAAATTCTGAACCTTGTGGCAAGAAAACGTACAAAAATTCGCCAGCTAAGTGTGAGAAGATAAAATAGCAACATAAATCCAAGACCCGAGTATAACCTCAGTGAGTGATAACGCTATAGTCCAACAGGACTGGAAGTTTACGTTTGAATGTTGTCGAATAATTTTAGAATTTCCTCATCATTGTAACATGCGAGTGCAGGACACAAGGGTGTGGTGAAAGTACTCTTTCTTTGGGTTGTTTAGATTTTATGCCACAATTTTTAGTTATTAAGGTTGTTTTTTTTTGGCTTTTTATTTTAGTGCTGAGAACAAAGCAAGACCGATATTTTGGCTAGAAAATCCCGCAAAGTGTTTTTATCGTAAATTTTTTTTTATATCAACGTACTGAGATACGCAGATTACTACTGCATCTGTTGCTGTTTTTCAGTGGCATATTTACTGTTTCTAGTAAAGCTGTGTGATGGACTGAGCGAGGTTTTCAGTCTTGTGCGCTATCCTCACACTTTTATAAAAAGGTTGGGTTTTTTTTGTTTTTTTTTTACTCCTCGCACTTAATTTTTTTGTTCAGTAGTCTCCATCGGAAAACACCAGGCTCTAAGATTCTGCTTAAGATTAGGAAATGGGAATAAAGACCAGACGAGGCCTGTTACCTCTGAAGAACGTGCTGAATTATGGGTATTTCTGAACCCGCAAGACTGCCGCATCCTCAGCAAAATAGCAAAATAACAGGAGCACTAAAAACGATTCAGTATATCCTGAATAAATGTGGAAGATTACCAAAGGGAGAGAGAGGGTGTGAGAATGAGAAAGAGACCGTTCCCAAGAATAGGAGTCATGGAACCAATCCGGATAGAGAGAGCATTAATGAAAACAGGAAGTCGTGACCATATATGGAAAGTGAGGTACAAAGTGGACCAATGGAAGGCCCAGATTATTGTGCATCAACAGGGACAAAATCAGAAACTGGTGCACCAGCAGAGCCCGCAACTCTTCAACAGGAAAGACCATTCGTCTTGAATGTAGCCGCAACGATGACAACAATACATCATAACGACGATAATAATGAGGACGGCGCATTGTGCAGGATGACAGTTTATCCCCCATCCATTCTTCCTTCCTTCCTTTCTTTTACTTCCCATTGATTACCAAACCGTCTTTGTGCTGAACGACAGTATCCGCCTCGGCCGCAGGTCTCAGAAGCGCTCTGCGGAAAAACTTTCCCGCGAACAGCTGCTTGCTGTTGTTGCAAATTGCACCATGGCCTCTCCCTCTTTCCTGTCGATTGGGGGCAGCTTCAGGGTCACCACCATGTGTGCAGCTGAGAGAATGCCGCTAATTGAGAGAGAAGCCGATTATCCCTCAGGCACAAGCGCGCCACGAAGGTGTTTCGCATTTGCACTGTTAATATTTGCCGTGTTAAAAAACACGCGCTCTCCGGAGATTTGCACAGAGCCGGGCGCACAAACGCACGAAAAGCAAGCAGACGGCCATAAGAGCACTTTTTCTCCTTCAATCCTCACGTGTTCAAGTGAGGGCATAATTGGACTTGCTGATTTTTTTTTTTTTTTTTTCCCCCCCTCATAGGAGGCAGAGGGTGAAGGATCTTGTAATCCTGTGAGAACACAGGCATGAAGATGAGGAGTCAGGAGGTCTTGTTATCTCCTCGATATTAAGCGGTGTAGTTTAAAGGATTTCCAGACTTTCCCTACGTATGTTAAAGAAAGGACGGTGTTTAAACGTGGTGGCGCGTCAAATAAATTGCGACATAAATAAGAGATCGAGATAGGGATAAATAAGTGGCTTTCTTTCCCTTTCTTTTCTTTTCTTTCGTTTATTTTTAGGGCATCCGGACACGTGCTTTGAACAAAATGGAGTCTGTGTAGAAAAATGATTCCGTCACGCATAATTGCGATAAACAATGCAAAAAAAAAGGCTTTTTAAAAGAAAAAAAAAAAAAAGAAAAAAAAAAAGCTTTAGTACCAGTCGGCTGAGGAGTCTTAATAGACTAGAATCGTAACCAATCCTCTGAGAGTAACACCAGTCTGAAGTTTAACAATCCCTGCCTGCCTTCACGGGAACTGTCTTGTTAATTTAATTTCTACATAAAACGACCTTTTGGAATTGGATCATTCGGGTATAGTTAATGAAGTTGCAGTCAGAACCTGACAGACAATTCTTACTGGGAAGTTGTAATTTCCCAGTAGTATATATAATGTCGTATATTTCAGGGTTTTATATGATAGCTACTGGACTGCTGTGATCCATCTGTGACTGGGCATGCATAACATCCTTGTGCAGTAAGGTTTAGAGAGCTAGAAGAAACTCTGGGAAAAGAAACGCCGTGCGTTCCTCGACACATTATTCGGTTCTGTGTCGCAGCGTTACGTCTGCAAAGTTCAGTTCCTTCCTACCGCTGCATGTTCATGAATCCCTCCGAGGGGGCCCCGCGAGTGGAAATGTTAGACGAGACGTTGAGTAAAATGCCACTGCTTTTGAGATGTGCCCTGCTCCTATTCTTTCACATCATATGTGAAGGAGAGGGAGAAGGACTAACTTTCTCACGGGACACCTGTTGGCTTATGGCTCTCCCATTAACTCTGTCTCGTCTCCAGAGCACTCTCTGTATCTCTCTCTCTCTCTCTGGATTGCGGTCCAGATTGGGTTTGCGTTTGCACTTTCTCTAACCGTGTTACCGGAGCATTAACGCAGAGAGCGATCTCATAGCACTCGGTGCATTCATTACACACTCGGCCTGCCTCGGTTCAGAGCTCCCAGTCTCTCCGGATCTAACCCGAACCCGTCCAATCGATACGCCCATGGCTATATCCGGGCCGAAAGGAGACGAGAGACGGCTCCTAATTCGATGAAGGCGGCATTAGGGCTTGGCCCGGATGCGCGGGAGGCTCGGGTAATTGCAGACAAATTCATCTTAAAGGCTAGAGAGCTGAGGATTGCTTTCAATTAAGGTTGCACTTTCGAGGGAGGCAGACAAACAGGGCGAGTCCTGGTACACTCCAGGGCTCGCTCGCCGCCCAGAGCCTTCGTATGAAGTGAAGGTGACTCCGGTGTTTCCAGAGTCAGGTCACGGCCTCTGCGCGGGTGATGTAATCGTTTTTCAAGCAGACTTTTTTTCCTCTTTTTTTTTTTTTGCTTTAAAAGAGCAACTCAAGAATAATAATTAAAAAAAAAAAAATTCCACATACTATAAACTATTCAAATAACAGCCAGATTAGGCTATAATCCCAGGGAGCTTTTCATTCTTGATCATTTCATCCACAACCAGTCATACCGTGTTGATAATTTAGATCATCAGCCACATGGATTATATTACTGCACTCTTTTGGACATGTTATCATTTCTGTACCAACTCGGGAACATGTATGGAAGACACTCCACATGAATTTTTTTTTTTTTTTAAGTGTGTATAATGATTGATTACATTGTCAGAACTTTGTGAGAGATGGCTTTGTAGTTTGTTGGGAAAATGAATCAATTAAATTTTATTAGTTAAAGGATATGGTGAGGGGGATTGAGTGGCCAGTGCCTGAGCTGCTGTAACATATATATATAGTGAACCCCCGCCTATCGTGGGGGTTACGTTCTGTCCACCCCCCCCCCTGCGAAATAGCTCCGTCACATTTAATTTATTATTTATGTATATATATTGAGGCTTTATAAACCATTTCCACTCTCTTATTAACCTTTCCCACACTCTTATAAACACGCCCTATGCTCCTAAACACTTTCTACACTCTTAAACAGACGTCATTTTAATAACATATAAAATTCTACATGTGTACTTACTGCCAATGAGGTCACTTCCTGTTTACTAGCTGAAGCGGAAGTGGCGTACGCCGCCACTGTGTATTCATCCGCTGATGAAATACAGCGCATACTGTTTTATTTCGATTTAAATGTTCTTTTAATGTTTGAATTCACTTTTTTTTAAATTATATTTTATATTTTATATTCCAGAGTCCCGCGAAAGCCAAAAAATTCCGCGAATCAAAATTTCAAAAAATCCGCAATGTACTGAACCTGCGATAGGTGAACCGCGATATTGCGGGGGTTCACTGTACAGCGTTAACCCTTTATGGGGCGCTAATTGAAATGCTTGGAAATTCAAAATTTCAACCAGAATTTGAATGTTATTGGAGGATGTTAAAAGACTTTATATTATAAGAAATGTTTTCATTTTTCTGTTGAAAATCAAGGTCAGTAGGGTTAACATATACGGCCGCCAGAGTAGGGCAAAATGTTTACCAAAATCTGTATGTCTATATATTTTCAAAGTTAACCAATAGGCTTCTTTGCCCGAAAAAAGATTAATGGGAACTATTAGTGAATTAAAAGTGGGACATTCTTTCATAAATTAAAATAAAAAAAAGTGTCTAATTGAAAACTTGCCGGGGTATCCCCTGCTCATTGATTATTTCCTTCTATTCTTCTAACAGCACTCCTCCACGTGTTTTATTTCTTGCTCCAGTTGACAATATTTATGTGGGCTTTTTTCGCTTATTAAGTTTTAAGATGAAATCCATTCATTTCAATTGGATTAGCTCTAGAGCTATAATGCAGTGATGATCACCATTACGAGAACAGCATTAAAAATAAAGGTCTGCGTGATGTAAAGTCTCCATGTACAACACAGACTCCACACTGAGAGCCATATTTATTGGGAATTTAGCTCATTTTGACACGATGTACTTGAAAATAAAGGAATAGATACATTTTCAGACGAGCACACTTTAGGGTTCCTGAAATACAACGGCAGAGACGTCTCACACACACACGCACACACACGCACGCACGCTCTGTCTCGGGATTACAGAACTGTCAGAAAATGTTGGCAGGTTGTCGCGAACGGTAAAAAAAAAAGACGGTATCACGCGCAGGTTTCTGATTGAATTGTCTGGAATCTGAAGTGATGGCTTAATCGATATATTCCAAGCCCCGTAGGTCTTTGAGGCAAAGTAGAGACAGGCAGACAGATGAAAATTCTCACGGTTTGTCTGCTGTTTTGACTGACGCTGGAGGAGCACTGAAAGCTGCTTTGTGTTTGTCTCTTTATTTGTTTGTTTGTTTGTTTGTTAGTTAGTTTTGTTTTCTGAGATATGACAAACGATTGATTTTCTCTCTGTCTTCTCGTTTAGGGGCGTACGGACCAGAGACGGGATGGGCGTCGGCCTACCCGGAGTGCCGAGAGGATAACCAATCACCGATCAATATAGCCGACCAGGATACCAGGGTCTCGATGCAGTTCCAGGAGCTCATCCTGGACGGCTTTGAAGCGGAATCGTCTAACAAGACGTCAATGAAGAACACACGCAAAACTGTCAAGTTATATTTCCTTTTTTTTTGTGTGTGTGTGTGTGTGTGTGTGTGTGTGTGTGTGTGTGTGTGTGTGTGCGCCTGTATATGACTTTCTCTAATCTGCTAGCTGTGACAAATCCAGTAGGTCTGAGACATGTAGGTAAAGAGGGCCACAGGTGTGTATTCATGTGTTTACCGTCGTTGACGCCTGTCTTTTTTCCAACATGCAACAAACCCACACAACTTCTTCAACCAGATTCCCCGCTACGGCCATGAATCATTACACTCCGCTTACACACACACTTTCCGCTCTTTGATGCGGCTCCTCAACATAATCTATGCAGAGTAAGATAAATGTCCTGGAGTTCTCTTATGAATAATGGAGACGCGCGCGGCTATATATAAAGGTTCACCTGAGCGTGTTTTCACCTGGAGAGCTGGATTCGTTCCATGCTAGAGAGAGCACACCTGCAAGAGGGAACAAATGTCGTTTTAAACCTTACCAAACGCAGAAATCGACATAGTCAATATATAAAAAACTGTGTGTGTGTGTGTGTGTGTGTGTAAGGATATAAGCCCTGCCAAATGAAACAACCAATTCACAAGCTCTTGGAGAATTGAGGAAATTTGTGCATCAAGCGAGGATTTCTTCCTGAAGCCTCGCTTTAAACCCAAGGCTTAGCATTCCGAGTCTGACCAGTGAATAACCGGAGCTGGAGTAACAACGTTCCATGGATAGGAATGTTCCCACACATTATTGTACATTATCTGAAGTTTAACACGACTGAATGCAAGACGAATGAGCACTGTTGGTTTTTCCCAGCCCACATCTGAAAATGTGTGTGTGTGTGTGTGTGTGTGTGTGTGTGTGTGTGTGAGAGAGAGAGAGAGGGAGAGAGTGCACTCTGGCACCCAGGCACCTCCAAATGACCCTGGAGAAAAGTGTGGGAGGCAGCAGAAGCTCAGTGGAGCAGAAGGTTATAAGGTCAAACCCCAAGCCTGTCAGTGAGACACTTTTGGGACCAGCGTTCGAATTCTTAAGGATCTGAAGAGTGCCAAGATTCTTCAGTACCAGCCAGTGTTCATCTAATTATCGTCAAATTCGCACCAAGGCTCCATGGTGTTTTCTTATTTAAAAAGAAATCTAAGATATATTCCCGGAAACCAGACATCCGAAGGTCATATTTACTTGCTTTAAATGTAAATGTAACACTTTTTTATGTTGCTTTATTTCCCTACCGGTGTATTAGCCGTCTAACATCAGAAGCAGCTTCTTCTGCCTCAGCTAGAATCTTTGAAAGGATGACAAGGTGGAAGATAATATGGGAAAATATGGACATTACCGTGTTACCCTTTGAGAGCTTCTAGCTGGGGTAGATGATGATGATGATGATGATGTGGAGGAAAACAATGCACACCCTGAAAATATTTCATTCATTCTTTTAGTACACAGCTCACGTAAGCCAAACGCCGATACGAACAGAACTGAGATGCCAAAGGTAAGCCGTGCCAGCGGTGATCTCAAAAACGAAATAAAAATGTAATTGAGGTACAGGTCGACTCTTTGTCCAGTGTAACGGGTATAAAAGGCGATAAAAGAGAGATGATGTGCCACTAACTTTCGGTGAAATAATATCCCCTGACGGGACCAAGAGTTTCAAACCCAAGTTCGGCTCCTCAGCTTGGTTCCATGTGCGATCACGTTGGATAAAACTCATCATGTTCCCAAAAAAAAACCCTCAAATCACATCAAAAAAAGAGGGAGGTAATATTTCTCTCTTTCTGTCCTTTCTGTGTTGATAAGTTTCAATCATTCTCATCTGTGTATCAAAGCAGAGTGCGGTCAGAACTCATAAAGAGCTCTGTTTGCTCACCGACCGCGCTTTCTGTTCGTCTCTTACATTTACGTAAGCCGCACGAAGCCTCAGGTATTTTTCATAACCGAATCAGTAACTATGAAGAAGTTTGACGTGAAGAAGCTTGCTGACCTTAGGTGCACACGCAGTCGTATTAATAGAGCCTGTCCTGCGTCGGCGATGTACAAAGCTGGGCTGCTCATTTCAGCAGAGTACTTCTGATAAATTGGGGCAGAAATCTCCTGTGTGTGAGCGGGGCAAAGTGGACCCCATTCATAAATTCAATCAGAACGGGAAAAGCAGAAACGCACCATCTGGGTTGTGTTGGTTAATTAAAAAATTGGGGGTTTTTGTTTTTTGTTTCTTTTATTTAGAAATCAATCTGTCAAAAGAAAAAAAAATGCTATTACTTGACTTGAAATTTTGAGTTGTATGAAATAAAAGGACGTGAATAAGCAAATTAAAACCTCTCCTCTGGATGAGTGCTTTGTTCGAATATTGCTCTTGAGGCGAACAGGGACAGAAGAAAGAGGCCATGGATAATGCTCTCATCTCCCCCATTACCTGCAAAAAATGTGCTCTAATTAGCAGCATTTTTTTTTCCAGCTCAAATCATCTTCTTCTTCTTCTTCTTTGTTTCTGATGCCAAGCAAATCATTTTACCTGTCTTTTTATCTGTCTCTCTCTCTCTCTGTCTCTTTCTCTGTCTCTCTCTCTGTCTCTTTATCAGTGGCCATCCTGCTGAAGGACGACTACTTTGTGCAAGGTGCGGGTCTCCCCGGTCGCTTTAAAGCCGAGAAGGTGGAGTTCCACTGGGGACAGAGCAACAATTCCGACGGCTCCGAGCACAGCATCAACGGGAGGAGATTCCCCGTCGAGGTGAGAGTCTTGCTCCAGATCGAGGAGTCGAAGTCTCAGTCAGGCTCATGCTGCGTACAGCACGTCACATCACTAAAATATTTATATAACACACAAATTTATACCACAGCGCTGTTAAATTCTTCATGCTGATTGGTCAGGAGCAATATTGAATTATTTAACAGATCTAACAGAAGCTCTGAGAGCGAGGTTTATATTAATGCATTTGTCCTCGTATATTATAATATCTGTAGTCACAGGTTGGATGTAAAGGAGTGTGTGATCACTGATATGGTGACTTTTTCTGTGAGGAGATGTTTTGGGTTTTTTTTTTTTTGTTTTTTTTTTTTTTGGAAGGAGTCTCCAGTGTCAGTGCCTCGGGTAAACCTCGAAGTTTTCCAATAGTGAAAATCTTCAGGATAGAAGGTTTTGTGCTTTGTGCTGGCCCAGGAATCGTGACGAGCTTTTGGGGGGGGGGGGGGGGGGTTTGCCTTAAAGCTGTTTGTGGCTTCTGTAACATGAGCGCTAATTTTTTTTCTCTTTTTTGTTTTTGTTGTTTAATTAAATAAAAAAAAATGGTAAATTGCTGTATTTAAAAGAAGGGAAAAGGATTATTGGATGTACTGGATCAGCGATGTTGTTTATTTATTTTTTTTATAACCGCACCTCCCAAATACAACCCGAATTCCAGAAAAGTTGGGACGTTCTTTAAATTTGAATAAAATGAAAACTAAAAGACTTTCAAATCACATGAGGCAATATTTTATTCACAACAGAACATAGATAACATAAATGTTCAAACTGGGAAATTCTAGATCTTTTTCCACTAAATGAGCACATTTCAAATTTGATGCATTTACATTACATTACATTACATTACATTACATTACATTACATGATGCCCCAAAAAAGTTGGCGTGGGAGCAACAAATGGCTGAAAAAACAAGAAAGCTTAAAAAGCTTCAGCTGGGAGAACATCTAGCAACTAATGAAGTTAACTGATAGCAGGTGTGTAACATGATTATCTATAAAAGGGATGTCTTAGAGAGGCAGAGTCTCTCAGAAGTAAAGATGGGCAGAGGCTCTCCAGTCTGAAAGAGTGCGTAAAACAATGTTACTCAACGTCAAATTGCAATGGCTTTGCAAATCTTATCATCTGCAGTCCATAACATCATCAAAAGATTCAGAGAAACTGGAGATATCTCTGTGTGTAAGAGACAAGGCCGAAGACCTTTATTGGATGCCCGTGGTCTTCGGGCCCTCAGACGACACTGCATCACTCATCGGCATG
>JAQMCW010000016.1:13391289-13402027 GCA_030068335.1 Chrysichthys cranchii | reverse complement strand
TTGTGTTTTATGACAATCTCTGTTTAAAATGAAGTATTTGTTCAGCCTTTGGCGAGCTACTCAGAAGGAGGCGGCGAGCGACTGGTAGCTCACGAGCAACGCGTTGGAGACCCCTGCTTTAGAGCAATCAATGTCCTGTGTTTATAAGCATGATCATTGAAGTGTTAGTTAACAACACATACACACACATTCATGGCACAAAACAGGTCAGTCAACATGATCTGCAAAAAATGATCTTATTCCAGACTCCAGCTTTGTACTGCGGACCACATGACTGCTCAAGTTAATATTTTTTCTGCTTAAATGTAGGAACTATGTTTGTATTATGCATGCAAATACAGTACATTTCCCGTCCTGTGGTTCACAGGGAAGTTGAAGTATCCCAAAGAGTTTTATAATAAATAAATCTTGCAGAAAATGTGTCACGGAGCCAAGTGCTCATGTTAGATAAGAAAGGTTAATGCATCATCTACTTATCAAATCCCTGCATGAGTTGAATTAGATTTGTTAAGGCAGGAAAATGGAAAACTAAGGCTTGGCGCGATACAACACAATATTAAAATATGCATAAAATACCTTATCTGTTGTTACTCCAGTTTCAGTAGTGTGGTTCCTGCTCTGCGACATCGTGTTGCGTGGAAAACTTTGAGTACTAACCCAAAGAATTTTCACCATTGCACCTTTTCAGTCTTCCAATATATAGTCAATAAAAAATGAACCTGGACGCTGTAGATAAACGTATATTTACAATAACTCATGCCTTCTTCAATATGTCGTCTCACTGATTTCACTTTTCTTACCCCTTCTCAGAGAAAGAGACATTTCTGGAACCTTTTGTCCTGAGGGACCTGTTGCCGTCATCCATTGGGAGTTACTACCGGTACGCCGGCTCTCTCACTACTCCACCCTGCAGTAAATCAGTGGAGTGGATTGTCTTCAGCCGACCTGTCTTTGTGTCCAGCAGACAGGTGAGTGTGTGTCATTTGCAACATGGAAATGTAAGTTCAGTTCACATATTTTGCAGCTCCTGGCTTGCTTGAAAATCTAAAAATTGGCAAGCCAGCCAGGAAATCCAAAATACAAAGAACGGCGGAGATTGGCAGGAATGTAAGATTGATGGTGTGGAGGTGTATGTTCGCAAAAATTAGACTCTCATAACCTGAAAAAATGTCTCTTGCTGTTCCTGGTTGGCACACTGGCTATTTGACTTTGCAGCAAGCCAGAATGTAGTTGGCAAACACTTAAGACAAATGGGTTGGAGGGGTCATTTCTGTATCCAGCAGGGATGTCCACAAAATTAGGCTCTCATAAGCGGAAAAATTCAGAATATGATTTTGATATTCCAGTCCTGGCTCTCCATGGCAGCCATGAGATGCCAGGGATTTAAGATGAAAAGTGTAGAAGGGTTATTTTTGTGTTCAGCAGAGATGTTGACAAAATTGCGCTCACATATGCCGAAAAAAATTCGATTTTGTCTTTTGTCACTCCTGGCTGGTTCTCCGGTTGTTAGATTTCGAAGTGAGGCTGCTAGCAGTTGACAAGAATTTAAGATGTAAATGTGAAGGGGTCATTTGGCAAACCGAGATGTTCACAAAATTAGGCTCTTATAAGTGGAAAAGAAGCCTGAGTATGACCGTCTTTTGCAGCTTTTCCCCGGTTGCTATTTTGACGCGTGAAAAGAGTGTCAAAAGTATATTGTCAAAGGTCAGAACAGTTAAGGCCGAATTCATCCAGGATAATAAGAACATGCGTTTCCAGAGAAGAGGTATCTTAACACAGATTTAACCCAAATGTGCTGTCCTGATGGGTATTGCTGCCAATGCGATTACACAAACCTTCCTGCATTAGGTGTGTTGGCTGAGGTTGCAACAAAATTCTGCGAGGGTAGTAAATGCCGAACGAAATGAATAGCACTTAAGAATAAGAGCCAGACTGTGCTGTGGATCTTTCTAATTATCTACGATCACAAACACAATCTCAAACTCATTCGCAAACTCATTTCATCCGCTTTCATCTGCTACTTTTTCTCCCTTTATCTCTCGCTCGTTCAATTCTCTCCAGTGAGCTCCTCGCATTCCACATCAAGGACGTACATAAAAATGCAAGTCGGTAGATAATCTCATACTCCTACGCTTGTTAATTGACACAGGCGGCTCACATAGTGAGCTGTACACTGCTCCGTGATAATGGAAACAAACAGCCGAAGGAAGCTGTGTGACGGTGCGTTAACTAGACGACCCGGGGGCCTAAACCCACCCACCTACCCACCCACCCACCTACTCTCCCCACTCCTCTCCAGCACAGAGAGTGTTTGGCTTAAACCCTAATGAGCTGAAATGAGTTTGCTTAGGGAGCGCGACGAAAGCAGGCCAAGTGTGGATGACGAATTCAGCTGATTTGCGTGAGCACGGCGAGGAAGGCAGAGACACGACAAGGGGGAGGCACAGGAGGAGGCTATTGGGGCAGTCCAGCTTCACGCACTCATCCTTGGAAAGGAGAAAAGATAGAATCGGTTGGACAGCTGGACAGCTAGTGTCAGCGAGGGGGAGAAGGAAAGGGTGAAACTAAGAGTACAGAAAGAGTACAGAGCCAGTGCAGTAAAAATGAATGGCATGGAAAACGCCTCTTATATAGATCAGGTTTCAGATTTATTCATGTGTAAATAAATAACTAAGATAACAAGCATAAAGGCCAAGACTACAGTGCATTTAGAAAGTATTCATTTATCACCATTTGTAATGTTGCAGTCTTATGCTAAAATCATCCAAATTAATATTTTTCCTCATGGATCTAACTCAGGACCCCATAACGACAGCACAAACACAGATTTATCGAATTCTTTGCAAATTTATTAAAAAAGAAAAACTGAAATATCACGTGGACGTAAGTATACAGACCCTTTGCTCAGTACTTAGTAGAATCACCTTTTTGAGCTAATACAGCCGTGAGTCTTCTTGGGAATGATGCAACAAGTTTTTCACACCTGGATTTGGGGATTTTCTGACACTCTTCTGTGCAAATCCTCCGCAGCTCTGTCAGAACATTTTCCTCTTGCGTTCACTTGAATGTTAATTAGCTACAGAACCTCAGATTGTTGTTATTATTGTTGGTGTTGGTGGTGGTGTTGAAAATAAAAAAAAAAATTAAAAAAAAAAGATCATTGAGTCACAGGACAAAAGAAGACTCTATAATAGGATATTCTGGAGCAGCTATGTGGCTGTGAGACAATCCTGTAAGTCATTCTCTTTCAGTGGTGTGTGACAGGGGAGTTGAGTCAGAAGTGGCTGAAAAATTTGCATACGTACGTCACGCGCCAGCTCAGATACGTCAAACATCAACTTCAGGCAAAAGAGAAATCTGACTATATGATACTATGACCGGTAGATGGATTCAAGCATGATCGATTATTCTTGCTGAACTTTTATTTGTTCTCTAATTTGATCGGACACTCGTGAATGCCAGGAAATCGATTTATCCTTGTTGTAGTTTTTTTTTTTTATGGTTTCCCAGTTGCAAAGTTGAAGAACTCTTGATAGTAATACTGTGTTGGACTTGACTTGCAAGTGGGAAGTCAAAATTTCAAAAAAAAGAAAAAAAAAAGTGTCACTTTTTTTGTTTACTCTTGATGCCGTGAACAACCAGTTTGATTTTATTTCATTTGATGTCACTAGCTAAACTTGGGGTTGAGCAGACCTTGCTGACTTTCCAAATAAGAATTTCAAGTTGAGGTTGAGATGGTTTTTCCAAATCTGACTTACAAGCCGTAGTCGAACATAGCACAAGACATCTGAGGTTTGCACTACGCTACCCCAGTGTATATGTACTGCTCTGACCTGGAGCTAACGTTCTAACACAATCAACCTAACGTTTTTTGGCTCTTTTTTTTTTTTTTTTTTTGAAAACCTAAAAACCAAAATACACAGTTTCGGTAATATAATATATTTCAGAAATGACACGATGTAATAGTTTTGCTTCCTATGCTGCATTTTCGCCGACTAGCTGGGGTTATTTTGTGTCTCTTGGTCTCCAAGATGTGCACAGCCTTGAGTTACACACCTGCACAGCAGCGTGCCATTAGATCACACCAGAACAACCGAGAGATGTTTGCTCTTTCAGCTGCTACTCATAACCTTCACAGTCTCGTTGGCATGCTCAATAATAAGGTGGTGTATCCCGTAACGTCGAGGAAACACCGCATTGTATCCTCCGTGTTCTGAACACTTGGCCTGAATCCAAAATTTTCTTTTCTTTTTCTTTTTTATTTTTTTTGCCCAAACAGGGTGAAATTTCTAAAATCTTGTATCAAGCACATTTAAAACATGAACAAAGTAGTATTAATGCTACCCTAGGATATTGTCAAAATTAATAATAATGATAATAATAATAATAATAATGATAATAATATCAATTCATTTCATGCTTTTACACTGGCTATCTGGATGTTTTCCAGCACATTATAGATGGGCTTTCATGAAATCTATAATGAAATATTATTTAGTATAAGAGATAATTGTCAATTCTTTAGGAGGAAACCCGCGCAGGCACGGCGAGAGCATACAAACTTCGCTGCGAGGTGTCGGAGCCAGACACGGCACCACCGTGTCACTTTATCATTACGTTTTCCATTTTATTTCATTATATACTACACACACAGAGAAAGGAGATGCAGAAAGCGTCTTTGACTTGAGCTGGCCCACAGCCTTTCATGACAAGCTGAGACTTTTTTTTCCCCATCCTTTTTCCTCCAGTTAGTGGCCATTAGGAGGTCATTTTAAGCGATTGACACTGGGAGCGCTTTTGTCCTCTCGTTTCCTCCTGTGATTTGGTTTGAAAGAAACAGATAAAAGCAGCTGTAGAAGCTAACGACGCCCGTTCTGCCTCTCTTTTCTCGCTGTTCTCCCTATACCCCCACCCCCCAGCCCCCACCCCCGTTGCTGAAGAGTCGGGGAAGTAGGTCACAGCGAGCGACAGGCGTTGTTCAGAGGTACTTTTAGTGCAGATCGATGCGTTCTCTCTCTCACAGGTCTGACACCTAGTTCAGTCTGGTTACATGTTACATACCAGCTGCACACACACACACACACAAACACACACGCATACACACAAACACTCATATGTGAATATTGTGACTACACTCGGGTCTGTGTGGTGTGCAGGCCTAGTGTATGGTGTGGCTTCTCATCGGGGATTATTTCACTTTTTTGCCGCACACACAGATTTTCAGGATTATCGTTGCACTAAGATGTTTACCTCAGAGGTTTCGGCCATATTACAGACTCACAGATTGTGATTAGGAGATTATCTCTCATAGCTGCATAGTAACACAAAGCTAGAGGAGATGTATCTTGTATTTATGTATTTTGGTGGGGATCAAATGTTCTTCGCAACGATATCCGACTCTTCTGACATTGTTCATTTTGTTTAAACTAAACTCGATAGGTTTTGTTTTTGGTTACCGAGGGTAGATTTTGGTGTTTCAAAGCATTAATTGGTTGCATTAATAATTATGTCTGTCGAAGTTCCTCACGAGTAAAAATGTCCCCGAGATCAGATGTTCTGGGCTTGATAAGGATGATAAATTGAGATCAAGGGACCAAGCATGCAGCAATGGATGAAGAAGCTCAACACTCACTCACAATCATCTATTATTCCTTTTGTCTTGTTCCATCAGCAAGACTTTTGGTCTTGAAAGAGAAATTGGTGACATAAGAGGCTTTCATTACCATGACAACAGCTCGAGCAAATTATTTTCATGACCACCATTTAAAGAAAGAAAGAAAGAACGAAAGAAAGAAAAAGACCTGAACAGTGCAGTGGGTTTTGAGAATCGTTAAAAATGATTAACAAACTATCAAATATCACAACTTTGGGTTGTTGGGGTTTTTTTTTGTTTTGTTTTTTTGGGTTTTTTTTTTTCTGTTTGCAATCTGAAAAGGAGCAACACTTCTAATTCTAGTGCCAGGGCTAGTGCGTGACTTACTCTCTCCGTCTCACTGATGAACACGAGAGCGACTATCCAAAAAGAGAGAGCAAGAGAAGAGGAATGGAGTGATGGAGAGCTCCAGGGACAGAGAAGGCAGTAGTAGGAGGCAGCTGGCACGGATGGAGGTGGGTTTGTGTGATGGTTATGGCCTGTGTGGCACTCCACCTGGCCGTGCTCGTCTTTCACACCTGCTGTCTGACTCGTTCGGTCTTCATGAGAGAGAAGTCGTTTAGGAACGAGTGCAAGATGAGTAAATAAGATGGGCGGAAGGGGATTTAGCGAGAATAAATCCCAGACTGAGATTCATCTGATCTATATATCCATTCAGCCTCTGGAGGCCTGTTAGAGGGCAATGCTTACAAGCGCTGGTATATATACACACACACACACACACACACAAAGAGAGAGAGAGAGAAATGCCTGCTGTGCTGATATAGCCATTTTATTTCCTAGGTATCTCCCGTTTTCCCTCTCTCTGCTTCTCACACACACACACACACACACACATACACACACACACACACACACACACACACCAGTATATGTTAATGGCAATGTTGGGCACTAACAGACTACATGTGGTCTGGATTATATCACCTAATCTGGTTAGAAAAATCAACCCGTAGTGTCATGGATTCAACAGTGTGCAGTGTGTTAATCAGATTGCGGTTATATTTATATGGCTTACTTGATTACATCTATTTTTTTAATCATGGTCTATTAATTCTTCATTTACAGAGTGTGCTCATAAATTGCTTGATAACACTCATTACAGCTGTTCATGATGGGCTTCTCTCTGCACACGAGCTTTCCATCCCGTCCATTGAAGCTGTTCGTGGTTAAGATTTATTGTCATAAAATTGGTGAAACGCGTTCAGGTGGAAATGTAGCAAATTGCACACGGTGCCAGCGCAAGCCCACACTTTCCATCTGGCACACGAATTGTACAAACGTTCGCCATGGCTCGTGCCATTTCGGGCTCATAATGCACTCTCGCCTTTTCCAAAACTGATCCATATGTGCGTAAAGTCATACTCGTGTGCTATCTGGGAAAGCGGTCCTTTAAACAGACATGCGCTTATGCTAATAGAGTTGCAAGAGGACACTTTTGTGCTTAGTTATGAAAAGTGTCAATAAAGAGTTTGTGCAGTAAATCTAAAATCATTCAGGTTACACAGTAAGATACTGGCATATTATTTCTAAGGAATCATTTAACAAACGCTGAGTATTTTTGGGGTGGCACAGCGGGTAGCGTAGCCACCTCGGCGTTTTTAGCCGGGTTCTCTGGTTTCCTCTGGGTGGTGGATTGACTGTCTTGCCTCTAGGTGTGAATGAGTGGATCAAGTATAGATTGTTGCAAAAATTTGCTCCAAGATTTTTAAAATGAAAAAAAACTTAACTAGACAGGTAAAATCAGCATGAAAGAAAGGAAACTGCTTGTTTATTCGTCTTCTGCTTAATCCTGTTCAGGGTCGTGGGGGGAAGCTGGAGCCAGTCCCAGCTGACTTCGGGCGAGAGGCGGGGTTACACCCTGGGCAGGTCACCGCAGGGCGACACACAGAGACAGACAACCATTCACACATACATTGACACCTACGGGTAATTTAGAGTGTTTTAGCCAATTAGCCTAATCCCCTCTGTGTATGGCTTTGGACTGTGGGAGGAAACTGGAGTACCTGGAGGAAACCCGCGCAGACACAGGGAGAACATGCAAACTCCACACAGAAAGTCAACCCCTGGGATCGAACCCAGGACCTTCTTGCTGTGAGGCAACAGTGCTAACCACCACACCGGCGTGCCGCCCGGAAAACGCTTGTATAAACCCTAAATCAGAACAGAGTAAACTTACTATTGAGGCCAGTTCAAAAACATTTCTTTCCATTAGGGCTCTTTCGGCACCATTGGTACGAAGTTTTACTTGTTGCAAGCTTGAATGCTTGCTTATACTCAATACTGAGCAACATGGTTGGTCCATAAAAAGAAAAATAATAAAGATAAATAAAAAAAGAACCAGTGAGCATTTTAAACTGTTCTAAAGGATCGTGTGGTGGGCGGGGAAATAATATTTCTGACCAGAATGAAGCAAGTAAGGACATTTGGGGGACAATTTCCTAAATAGCACACATGCACACCAGTTTCAACCCAGTTTTCAGAATTTTCCTGCCATGCTCTTTTCCTGAATTCGAAAGAAGTCAGCGCAGCATCCTTTTGAATCGTTGTCAACGAATGCGTTTAATATTCCACATCCAAGCATTTATTTACTTACTCATTGCGACGGTCCCAAACCAGGTTAAAAAAAAGTGCGATCGTGTGGCGATTGAAGGAATAATCGCCACAAGAGGGCACTGTCTTCCAACACTGATGGGATCGAATCATGTGACGTACCCAAAGACGGCGGAGAGACGCGAATGACCGTGTAAACGTGACGTTAACGGTTCCCACGTTCGCACACGAGCTACACGTGTCCGTGTACACATCGCCGAGGTGAATTTTTCATACTGTCCTGACGAACTTCTGTATTGTACTGACGAACTTCTCTCTTTCGCTGGCTCTGTGTGTGTGTTTGTCTCTCACGCAGTTGGAGGCTTTCTACTCCATCTTCACCACTGAGCAGCAGGACCACGTGAAGTCAGTGGAGTACCTGCGCAATAACGTCCGCCCGCTGCAGAGTCTGGACGACAGGGCAGTGTACAAATCCGCTGTCAAAGACGCCTGGCTGCCCTATCTGACCGACCCCTATGGCACCGAGTCCTCCAAAGGTGTGATGACTTGTGTGTGTGTGTGTGTGTGTGTGAGAGAGAGAGAGAGAGTGTTTGGGTACAACTAGCAGATACTTCTTCAATGACATAGGTGTGTGTGTGTGTGTGTGTGTGTGTGTACGGGCACATTGCCCTTGAAAAGCTGCAGTCCAGTGCCTTTCCTGCGAGAGTGTACTGCCATCATGCAGGGAGGGAGAGAGAGGGGGACTGGCTGGGTTAAGATGGAGTGCATAACAACACGCCATATGCTACCTACACACTCTCTCGATTACTCTCTCTTTCACTCTCTCTCTCGCTCTCTTTCATACACACACAGAGTTGCGCAGTTGTACGCTCCATAACATATTAACAGGACAAGGCGTGTACATGCATACACACATGTATGTACAAACACACACCTTGTTAACATCTTAAAAGGACACACACACATATATGTATATCAGGAGAACATAATCAGGAACAAAGCACATGAAACACTGACTCTGTGTGCATGCGGTTCACAGGAGCGTCCACGTCCTTTGTAGTTCGCTCACGTTTTCGCCGCTTGCAGGCGTTTCACGGCGAGATAACGATAGCTCAGTCCCTCACGGCTCCTCCGTCCATCACCTCAAACACACGGTATTTTTTTTTTCTTTCTTTCTTTCTTTCTTTCTTTCTTTCTTTCTTTCCTTCCCCGTTTCTTGCCGTGTTATGATTTATGTCCCCCTGTGTTTTTTAAAGGAGTACTTCAGCATTTTTCAGCCTAATTTGTCGCATCAGTACGAGCTCGTGTGGGATTAGAAAGGTGGAAAATTTCTCTCCACAGTGAATAAAGCGTAATAACAGCTCTGAGTTATAATGGAAGTCGAAGGGCAGTTGTTGGTAAACACGTTTAAAGATGAGGAGGAGGTTGTAAGAATCTCTGAAATGCTCCTTTAGATTCACTCCGGCACGCTCTCTTTTCATTTTACTTTCTTTTAGAAGAAAAATAATCACACCTTGTGTCATTCCACATGCTTGAACTCAACTCAAGCCCCCCCGCCGCCCTTTTTTTTTTTTTTTTTTAAACCCTGCCTCGTCATCCTCGCTCGCCAGACATATCCACAATGCATTTAAAACAAAAAATAAATGTAAAAAAAAAAAAATCACACCAAACGCACCAACATGGCCTGGAGCAAACTCGAGGCTGTAATGAGACTCAGAATTAATTTCAGTGGTCAGAAATAATTCGGGAACAAAAGCAAAGGAAAAGGGAGCTTATTTTATCCTTGCGGTGTGATTGTTTCATCTTGGCACCGTGTCAAAAACATTTTGGATGCGATTCAGGAAGAGTGGGGGTGATGGTATGCAGGGGTGGGAGTTCAGAAGCAGGCGGTGTAAAACAGGGATATATGGAGGCGTATCAAGGGAGACCTGGAGGCTGGAGTGGAGCGCTGCTGCTGTATGTCAAAACTTATCATGGGATCAGAAAACAGAAGAGCAGCGTGCGGTCAGGGTGCGTATGCTCGTGTCTATAGCCGTGTCTGATCAGTGTAACTACTGTACACTCATGCCTTATTACTGCCACTGAATTCATATTTCCATATTCCACTTCCAACAATAGATTAAAAATCTCTAAATATCGTTGCACGTGTCCACCCTTTCAGGGATTGGCACTTTTTGATGCCTCAACTCCCACAAGCGTGACAAGATTTTATTAAAACAGAGACACCAGCAATGATTTTATTAAAACGGAATAAGGCTAGAGCTGTGAAAGCGAAACATCGCTTTAGAATACTCCAGAACGTGTTGTTTTTACACTATTATCTGTTATATATGTAAAATAATAAAGTGTTTAATGCCTAAGAATGACAAAAAATGGACGATATACAGTGAAACCCCCGCCTATCGCAGGGGTTACGTTCCGGCGCCCCTCCCCCCAACAGGTGAAATCCGCGAAGTAGCGCTGTCATATTTATTTTATTATTTATATATATATATATATATATATATATATATATATATATTAAGGCTTTAT
>JAQMCW010000016.1:13371504-13391189 GCA_030068335.1 Chrysichthys cranchii | reverse complement strand
CTTTTCCACACTCTTATAAACATGTCCTATGCTCTTAAACACTTTCTACACTCTTAAACATACGTCATTTTAACAACTTGTTAAATTCTACATGTGTACTTACTGCCGGTGAGGTCACTTCCTGTTTACTACATGCTGTTTTATTTCCATTTAAATGTTCTTTTAATGTTTGAATTAACATTTCTTTGAATTATATTTCATATTCCAGAGTCCCACGAAAGCCAAAAAATTCCAACGAATCAAAATTTGAAAATCCGCGATGCACTGAACCCGCAATAGGTGAACCACGATGTTGTGGGGGTTCACTGTATAGCTCCAAAATCCATACACCTTTACTTTCATTAGAAATTCCAGGATCTGTGAACATACGTGCGTTTGTAGTGATGAAACTTGCCTCGTGCGGTTGCAAACAGCTAGCGAGCACGATCACCTGTACAGCTGTATTCCATAACAGCCTAAAACAGATTTTGTCATTTAATATTTATTTGCCACATTTTTTTAAAGAAAGAGTTTGTTCATGGAAAAATGCAAGTACTGTTTGTGAGCCACCGGTCTAATCGTCTAATGAGTCTTACGGCAGCGGAGTTATCGTACGGTCTGAGCGCAGGACTACTTTAACTTAATAACTTGGCGAATACGTTTATCCGAAGCGGAATAAAAGTAAAGCAGGATCCACTCCAATCTAAAGCTAACGGCCACATAAAAAAGGCATTGGGTGCAATATTGACCACTTTAGCTTGAATACCAGCCCTATTGCCGATACAGTCACATATATTGTCTGGCTTTGTGCTCTTTGTTTGCTCAGCTCGCTAATGATCTCCACTTCTTTTGTGTTTTCTTTGCATCACTTTCTCAAGGCCTCGGCTAATTGGCTGAATCTCTGCTACGGTCTTAACATGGCTGTTCAAGGTTTCTGATATAGTAGCGTTCACTTTCTCTCCAACATGCTTTCTGCTCCCCAAAACACACACACACACATTAATCTTCTACCACTCTATTATGGTCAAATAGCCACAGGGTCAGAAATGGCCTTTTTATTTATTTATTTTTTATTTTTTTTATTAAATGCCTTTTTGTGCTTCTCCTAAGAGCACTGCTTTCCCAACATGCACCCCACTCCACTTTGGACCAGAGAGGACAAGAAGTATAAAAATATAAGTCTGAGAGGCCTTCATGCTAACCTGGGTTCCTCTATATTGTCTTGTTTTCTCTGTTACTATCTGCACTTTGTGTTACTATGCCTGTTCACTTGCTTAGCCCGGTTCTTTCCCTGCTACTGCCTTTATCCATCACCATTAAAGCCTGTTGTTCAGGGAGTTGGAGCAACACGAACATCAGCTCTCACGCCACACACGCTAGTCAGCCTGAGGACACTCATTCTCCCCAAAACACACCACATTAGAACACCAGGACGTCTGCACACGCGCTCGGTTTACAGCAGGTTTTGGGGATTAGCAAAGGAGCCACATTCGTGTCTAAGTGCTCTGAGTAAAGCCTTCACTAATCCCAGTAGTCGAGCACATGTTGTGTGGATCTTAGCATTGGCTAACCTGCTAGCACATCATGGCAAAGCTCTTGCATGTGTTTTTCGCCCTAGTTGCGTGGCATCCTTTCTTTTTCGGCGCATTTTTGTGGATACTACCCGGCAAAAACAGATTAAATCTCAGTGCTATACGGAACCATATGCTAGTACCTAATATGCTAATCTGTTCAACATTAAACACTCATTTTGTGTCTTGGAATCGAATAAAAGCACATATGCAAACTTTATAAAAAAAATTTAAAAAAAACATACACCAAAAAAAATAAACTGCCAGAGTTAAAGCTGTTTTGCCTCCAAAACCCTCATGGCACCAAAATGAAAATAGCAACTAGGCTAATAAATATATATTATAAATATATGAGGTGTTATTGCATCTGCTCCCACTGCCTGTGGTATTTCTGTACTGTCTTTACTTTTGATATTGGAAAGAAAATGTTCTTTAAGTGTAATATCCACCCTGGCAAGCGAGCTTTAAATTACATTATTATGTCAGGAAACCTGGCTTTTCTGACACAACATTATTACTAAGAACAGAGACGAGCTTTAGATTTATGTGATTACACGATGTAAAAACAACTTCCGTCTTTATTATCTCAAACGGAGGACACACAAACACCGAATGCGCAAAATACATTTGGCAACATGCATCAAATGAATGTTCTGCAGTAATGTTCTGGGTTTTTTTTTATAGACAGCAGAGGTTGTACTCTAATTTGTGACCTTCCTTTATGACTAGAATTAAGCTAATAAAACATTACCTGCTGGAAATACTCATTTTGAAATTATTGAATTTGTTTATTACTTGTCACGCCGTTAAATAAATAAATAAATAAACAAATAAATAAATAAATAAAAGGCATCTTTAGTTGAACACTCAGAAGGCTATTGGGGCTAACAGTGACCAAGCTACCAGCTAGCAAGATACAGGATCCGATACTGTTTTATTTATTTTTTTATTCTGACTTTATTAATTTTAGTACTTAAAGGTATCTCAGTGTCTTTACAACATTCCTTTAACGGCAGATAATATTTCTCTATATAAACATGAACGTGCAGCACATTTCCACCCCTTATAGAAACGTAGCTAGCACATGATGTAGCTATCTAGCTAAGCTGACACCTTTTCTTGATTTTTGTCATTAAGCTAAAGTTTCTCTCTTTTCATGAAGGTGGCCATTAGCGTAGGCAGCCGTATAACTATCTTGCGTGAGCTAGCGTACTTTTCAGTATATGTGAGTTAATTCCAAGGAAGATTGCTTGCTATTAACAGAAGCCCTGAGCACGAGCATTTTAAACCTTCCGCCTTCCTCTCTCTCTCTCTAATACAGACCCCACACAGTGCAAAAGTCAGTTTTTTCCCGTTTTTACAAATTTAATTCTAATATAGCTCGCTAGCTATTGACGCTCTCATAATTAGCTCACTTGCTTTGAGACATTCGCTCGCAGATCGGCTCCATGCTGTATTAACATTAATGATCGTCTATTAGCGTTAGCATTAGCATTTCTGGGTGCATCAGCACACGTTCCTAATGTTAATGTTAGCAGCACCGCTTTGCCTTCATTGTGCCTAGCCACAGGAGAACGATGCGCACTGTTCTACCTTCTACTAATACACAATGCAGATGCTCCTAGGTCATAGATGTGTGTGTGAGTGTATGTGCGTGTGTGTGTGGGTGGGTGGATCATGACCACCGAGGCATGTTACGAATGAAAGTCATCTCGCGCATTACCATAGGCATTATTGTGCGCGATTGTGCCTGCATATTTATTAGCCCTCTCCTCCATTAGCGCTGGTAATAGGAGCCTCTTCAACATTACAAGTATCAGTAGAATTAGTTTAATTAGCATCGTTTTGCATGCAGTGGCTCCCCTGTGGCTGTAGGTGAGGGTGTGTGGGTTGGTGGGGTGGGGGGTATAGGTGAGTGGTGGGCGCATTGGAAGCAGGGAGTGAAGAGATGTGTGTGTGTGTTTGTGTCGAAGGTGGCCATGGTGATCTTAGAGAGCTGGGCAGAGGAGGAGCGGCATGGAGGCAGACACAGTTTGGGGAAGGCATGACGCAATTCACAAAAAGAAAGAAAGAGAGAGAGGAAGAGAGAGAGGAAGGGGGTGGGCACTCTGGTCAAACAGAGCCATCTACTGGCCTCTTAGTGAGGACGTTTATGCGAACGGGAGTCGGAGAGAATAATAGTGGGAGAGTAAAAATGATATCAGACACCGCAGTGTTATTTTTACTGGTTGCTTATTTGGTCCTGTGCCTTGTTAATCCACCTTTGTCAGTTTCAGTTCTGATCACAGAATTGCCGTTGCCTGGATATTTTGAGTCTTTTCAGTGGTTGGAGGTAGTAGACGGGGCGGAGACATTATACATAGCAGGACATGGGCAGTTACAGTTAGTAACTGTACACCTACAAAGATGATAGATTCGCTTAATTTAATAGCCAACAAGTGTATATGGAAGGAAGGTGTAGTGAATAAACTGGCCACTGAGTGTATAAATAAACACACTGTAATCTGAAAGTTTACATCTGTTACGTGAAATCAGAATTACATTTTTTTGGAGGGCGGGCATTCCTGTTTTCACTATCCTCGTCCCTTCACATATTCTGGTGGTATTTGTCGGGATGGTGTTTGTGGTCAGTCTCAGAGAACTACGTATGTCTGTTGTGTCTTTCAGAGGCCTTTGTCCCTGTCAGTCCCTTTGAAGGAGGTGTGATCATTATGTTTGTCATGATGGAGGTATTGCCTCTGTGTTGGTCAGCGATGGAGGTGTGTCCTCTGTGTTTGTGAGTCCCAGTGATAGAGGTGTGGCCTCTGTGTTTATCAGTCTCAGTGATGGAGGTGTGGCCTCTGTGTCTGTCAGTCCTGGTGATGGAGGTGTGGCCTCTGTGCCTGTCAGTCCCTGTGGAGGAGGTGTGGCCTCTGTGCCTGTCAGTCCTGGTGATGGAGGTGTGGCCTCTATGCCTGTCAGTCCTGGTGATGGAGGTGTGGCCTCTGTGCCTGCCAGTCCTGGTGATGGAGGTGTGTCCCCTATGTTTGTCGGTCCTGGTGATGGAGGTGTGGCCTCTGTGCCTGTCAGTCCTGGTGATGGAGGTGTGTCCTCTATGTTTGTCAGTCCTAGTGAAAGAGACCAGACATTATTTTGTCTTTCCTTCGTGTGGGTTTCAGAAACAGCTACAGAAAGCTGGGCCAAATGGATTTGAACGATTTGGTGAAATGTAATTATCAAACTCCCATGGGTGTCAGTGTCAGGTAAATATAGCTCTTGTGCATGATACCAGTGAATAAACACATTAGTCACAGAGCTCCACTCATAAACACATCATTGCAGATTTGTTCCAGAACGAAAGGCAACAACCAGAGCCTCACTGCCCGTCAACAAACAAACAATAAGACATATTGAATGTTCCAAATAAAATGCACCAGGATGAGATAAGAGTAACGTCTTATTACTGTTATGCAGAGAACAGAGCATTGTCCAGGGTTGATGCTGACGGTGGACGTGGCAGCAGTAATGCTTTGTTAGCACTGTGGATCACTGAAAAGTGAGAATTAAAAGTGAAATTTGTGAGACGGCTTTATGGTGGCACACGTTTACACTATGCCTCCTTCACTGTATCCATTTAAAAAAGCTTATATGTATTTAAATACCGCTTGAAGGAGCGCCTTTTGAGAGATGTAGGAGAGATGAACTGCTGGTGTTTTTATATTTTCTCATATCATTTGCACTTTTTCTTCTCAGATGAAGCAATAATCACCGTATGCATCTCACACAAACATACACTATTTTGTCTCTTTGTCTCGCTCTCATTTACTGTTGTTTATCAGTGTTTGAGGGAGAGCAACACATCTCGCTTGTACACAAACACACACAAAAACCCAAGAACACACACACCGGCAGTATGAATGACCTGCAGGCAAATATATATGAGTTTGTGGATTATATTATTCACAATGGGGCCATAGGGAGCCATGACTCATACGCTCACAATTACAACGCTCTCTTTTTCTCGATATGATCACTATCTCTCTCTGCAGCTTTTCTGTCGCGCATTCTCTCTTTGTCTCTTTGTCATTCAAAGCCGCGAACGGACGTCCGTGTCATAATCAAAGCTGCCGATATTGAACACCCGTCTCCCTGTGTCTCTCGGCAGCCTGCAGCAGCGCTCCCATCAACATGCAAGTGCAGCCTCTGAATAAAACAGCCCTGGTGGTGCGATGGTCCCGCCCCGAGATCACCTACGACCCGCCCATCATCAGCTACCTCATCTCCTACAGCTGGACCCGAAACGATGAGGAGTACGAGGAGACGTACGTCAAAGGCAGCGATCAAAAACTGGTGAGCTACAGTGTTCAATTCGTCTGCGAAAAACCTAAAAAATAAAAAAATCAAGCAATAAGTAAATGCTAAAAATATTCCATTTTCCTCAACGAATAAACATGAGAAATGTCAGTAAAGGTCAACTGGACCAAGGTGGAACACACTCACTTTGCAAAAGCGATTAAAATGCATTGTGTGAAGATGCAATGTGCACTACTATTGTGTGCACAGTTGAGATGAATTGGAACTGTTCCTGTATGCATTAGATTTGTTATACAGTGTTATAATATAATAATTATATAGAACAGGTTACCCTCCGGCGCCCCCCCCCCCCCTCCACGAAAGTGAAATCCGCGAAGTAGCGCCATCACATTTATTTTATTATTTATATCTATATTAAGGCTTTATAAACCATTTCCACTCTCTTATTAACATTTTCCCCACCCTTATAAACACGTCTTATGCTCTTAAACACTTTCTACACTCTTGAGGATACGAAATTTTAAAAACGTATGAAATCTACATGCGTACTTACTGGCAGTGAGGTCACTTCCTGTTTACAGCCTGTTTACTAGCTGAAGCGGAGGTGGCGTACACCGCCACTGTGTATTCATCCGCTGATGAAATATAGCGCATACTGTTTTATTTTGATTATATGTTCTTTTAATGTTTGAATTAAGATTTTTTATTAAAAATTATATTTTATATTTTATATTCCAGAGTCCCGCGAAAGCCAAAAAAATTCCCCGAATAAAAATTTGAAAATCCGCGATGCACTGAACCCGTGATGGGTGAACCGCGATGTTGCAGGGGTTCACTGTATATCGCATTAGAAAATCGCCACGCTGATTTTCCGGTTGAATGTAAAATGAGGGAACGTCATGCTCCTGAGTGTCTGGACATGTGCAAGTCCCTTAGATTGCTTATTGTAGCATATCTCACTTCTCACTCAGTCAATTTCTTTATTTTAAATTTATTTTACCAGCAGATTAAAGCTGAGATCTGAGTCTTGTTTGCGAAGGAGACCTGGCCAAGATGCCAGCATAGACTGAATCCTTTTTTTTTGTTTTTTTTTTTTTTGTTTTTTTTTTTTTAAGATCTTAAAAGAAATTCTGTCCAATTAGTTAGTGAATTATTTATTTAGAGGTGCGCATGGAAATTCCTGTCTGTCAGTAATGTCACTTTTCATTGCACACAACCTTTGGAATTCTCCCCTAGTGGAAAAACTTTTTAAAAAATGTTGATTATTCACTTTCTGTGTATAGTTTTGACAAATGTATGTGGTGCTGTAATACTGACTAGCTAACATCAGCTAGGCTGCGACAACCAAATGCGCCTAATGAAAGACGTGACAAAGAATGAACAAATGATCAAAAATATTCCTAAAATACGAGCAACAATAAAGAAGGATTTAACAACTGCATGCATTTCCCACTTGCGTGGTCATGTCCAGTCGAGTAGAATAACTTTTCCACAGCAGTCATGTAATCCGTATCCGTGGTATGTCATGTAGTCATGTAATCCATATCCGTCGCAGCTGAGAAAAACTTGGCAGGTGCCACCGTGGCTCAAAATTTCAAATAACACACTTGACACCTCAAGAAACCGCAAAAATATTTCACCAAAACAACGTGGAGATGTTTTTACTTGCATTCATTAGGAACGTGTCTAAAACCTCACTAAGTGTGATTTCTTCACACAATGAACATCACGCTTTGCTTTGATCGACTTGTTGGATAGCTGCATGGATGTAAACCTGGCATATCGATTTAGTTTGTAATCTGATATCGCTGGAGACAGACTGTAATCGTTAATTGTGGAATTTCCCTTTTCCTTTTTTCAATTCTGGGCATTTGATTTTAAAATGCTAAAACTTTAGTAGTTCTTGAGATGTATGCAAAAGTGAAACATATTTCAGTGTCCAGAACTATATGTAGTAAGAACTGTATTTTGTTAATTATGTGTGTATTATTTATAAGGAAAACAAGTCTTGGAAGTCTTGAATTGATTATATTTGTCTAAATCAGTTCCCAGTTTTACAGTTAATTTGACTTTTTCACGATTTCATTTAGGAGAGAGTTTCAGGAACACAAGGTGCTAAAGCCAAGCTATTTGCAATTGCCTGTGATGCCTGTATCAGGGATCACTGGTGTGTGTGCGTGTGTATTAATCTCATATACGTGTACATTACATCTTCCTACTGTACCACAGATCAATGTCTTAATGTTGCTTATGCTGAGCTGCTCCACTTTCATGCCATTAATCTTACACTCGCCGCTGCTATGGAATAAATTAGAATAATGCAGACCTTATAGGCATTCAGGTGCTAATACAGTATTCATCCTGCTTCTTTCTCTCCGTCCCCGTTATCTTTGATGTAGCACATTAAGTGCATACGCAGTAACCCACTCCCACCTGCGGCCACACCTGTAGTCATTTGCATGCCGCTGTAATTATCCAATGAAGCGTCCTCTCTCTGCTCTGTAGAGCTAAAAAGCTTCAGTCAGTCCAGCTGCGGATTATCGAGTACATTTCTGGACATTAGCGAGGAAGGGGTCTCGGCAGGAGCAGCCGACCTTGATGTCTCACGTTTGGAAATACTAATGCAGCATTCACAGGCTTCCAAGCACTTAAGAAGAGCGTCTGGATTTTACCGGCTCTCTCTGCACGAGGTTTTATTTGGTAGCAGTCAGGAGAGGAGGGGGGTGGGAATTAATGAGGGGACGTGATTGCTGATTCCCTGCTCGAGGGTGATGAGAGGTAGAGATGTTTTTCTTTCTTTTCTTTCTTAAGCTTTCCTCTGCGTGATCAGTAATGAAATCACAAGCGCCATGGAGGCCTTCTCCCCATCCACATCTGCCCACAATCCACATCCCTTCTGCCACTGTGCCTCTCTCAGCCTTCCCTTCTCTCCCTCTCTTTTTTCCTCTCCCTCTTTCCTTTTCAGAGCTTCATTTCCATTTTTATTCTCAATTTCCTCCCAAGACACTGCAGTTATCTGGGTCACATTAGGGACTGCTGTGGCTTTATGAAGGCGGGAAAAGGAATAGAAAAAAAAAAAACTTCTACCAAATCAACGGAGAATCCACTCAAGACTTGACGGCTTTTCCAGCACCATCGCATGAGGTGGATAAGCCGATTTTAGAAGGGAGGGGAAAAAACAGCCTCTTTAGCAGTGTTAAATCGAGCAGGACTGGCATGGAGCAGAGCAGGAGAGGAGATGAACAGAATTTGCCTGATGTGGAATTTGAATGAGGTGCGTCTCCTGAGGTGCGTCTCCGTGGAGGTGTGACGTAGGTACACCTGTGGCCACTGCTCATACATGGTGAGAAGTGAAGTTTTAGCGTGGATGTGGTTTGGAACAGGGAAGCCGCAGGAAAAAGGAAGAGAAGTTGACGAGAGGCTTAAAACAAGGCTGTGTAGCTATAGCCCAATAATCAACTATAACTACTTCCTGCAGTTTCATTCCTCATTAACAAATGTTTTATCTTTTACTGAGCATGTACGAAACAAGTTAGGTTCTGTTATCATTTATAGTTATAGCTACTAGTTATAGCTAGTTAAAGTTCATAAAGCCAACACGAGCGTGTCGTGTTACAGAATAATCTTCGAGAGCAGTTTCCTGTTTTAGAAAAATGAAATTAGCAGTGCTTTCAAATTCCGTTTGTAAAGTTTGCCGAAAATATTATTTCTCCAAAATCAGAATCGATCCAAGGTCACGCTGTACAGACAGATAACCCGCTGTATATCTGCAACGTGTCCTTGAAAACCTTACTTTTAAACATTTGATCTGTGTTCCTCCTGAAACGCCACGTGACCAGATAAGACACATTTGCCTTGATGTTCAGCTTACATGGGCAATGTGACATTTTTCAATGTCAGTATTCGCTCATGAGTCTCATTCTTAATGCCGAGAAATGTTACAAAAGTAAAGGAGTACATGGTATCCGTCTTATTATTCGACTGTAACTCATTTTATAAGCATCGGTCGCCCTGCGTATCGGAGGTCATCCTCTGAATAAACTCGAACTGCACTCCATTACTAATCATTACGAATGAAGTGTTGACTCACCCGGGCTGCTTTTCCCTCTTAATTCAGGATGTGTATCTCTAAGTTCTTCTCCTGTCTAAATTCAAGAAACATTTTATTACTTCTAAATAATTCATATGACACGGGCGAAGCTCGCACGTTCACAGTCTGTGGCTTGTAAATGAGCATTCTCCTGTTCATGTTTGCTGAAAATATGAGTTAATTGTCCTGAAATGTCTGGGTGTGTAAATGAACGCCACAGTTGCTCCATCTCTCTCTCTCTCTCTCTCTCTCTCTCTCTCTCTCTCTCTCTCTCTCTCTCTGTCTCTGTCTTTGTCTCTCTTTCTCTGTCTCACTCAGTGAAGCTTACAGGCCCAAGGGGCAATGAAGGCTACATGAACCGAAGAGCGAAAGATGGAAAGAAAGCACTAGTGATATGTGATAAAGACTGCTGATCTGATGGGATGTTTCAGGGAAAAAAAAACCCTCAGATATCTTGACTTCCTGATCATGCTTAGATGCTCTTTCCACTGGCTGAACTCTTGAACGTGGCTACATACTGTTTGTTGCTTGGATGAAATTCATCTAGTGTAACCTACAGGATTGTAGTAAATTAGCAACCTAGCTAACTGTGTTTATCTGTGACCCGGGCATCTTATCGAAACATAACCAGTGACCTAGATCATAGTGCCGTAAAACAGGATTTGAAAACTAGATAGCTGACCAGCATTACTCCATTATAGCTAAGCTGTGCAGCTACCCTCTGTCCCTCTATGATTTTAGTTTAAAAGTAAGAATTGTAAGTAGTACTGGATTAGCTGAGCATTATATTCCACTGCTAGCTCAATACCGTTAACTAGGTCAGGATAAAGAGGAAATCTGCAGCTGATATTGACGATCAGAACCAAAAATGGGTGTTTTTTTGTTCTGAGGTTCAGAGAAGCTCTCAAAATGGTTCACAGCTTTAAACAACACTTTCAAGAACATACCAGGCGAAAATTGTTTTGATCAATTAGTAAAACGCTCTGTGGATGTTAGCATGTTGCACCTATCTCCTTTTGTGCTGTGAATCAAACGCACCCTGTGTCTGTGTGAAGATAACACACACACGCATCACACACTCCTCTTATAGGAAGTGCTCCCCTGCTCTGCCTCAGAGCCTCCAAAGAACCCAGCACTTTGTGTATTTCAAGCGTGTGTGTGTGTGTGTGTGTGTGTGTGTGTGTGTGTATGTGTGTGTGTGTGTGCGTGTGTGTTTTTCAGGAGGCCGTTATCAAGCCAGTTTCACCAGACGTGCTGTATCTCTTCCGAGTCCAGGCTGTGTGCTTGAGCGACAAGCGCAGCGACTTCAGCCAGAGCATGCTGTTCAGAGGTAAATACACACACACACACACACACACACACACATTTGTGTTCTTATACTCTCTCCATTTGTCACATCTGCGTGTCTGCTTTGTCGTTTCAGCAAATACCACCAGAATATTTGAAGGGACAAGGATAGTGAAGACAGGAATGGTAGGTCCATCTCTGGCCAGCAGGTGGCAGTCCTGTCTCCCTGTTTATTACACTTACACACGCGCACACACACGCATGCTTACACACGCGCACACACACGCATGCACACACACGCACACACACGCACACACCTTGACGAACTTAGCGTTTGATAAATTAAGTTAGTTTTTCAGTACATGGAAACTGGTCAAAATTATTTTTCTTGACAACTATGCAACCAACACATGAAATATTACTTCGCTATGTAGCTTCAATGACTTCATCATTAGAACCGTGTAAAATCCGCCAAAATGTACGGATTCGTTGTTAATAAAAGAATAATCACCAAAGGAGGAACGTCCAAGCACAAGAGAGTGAATAAAAGAACCAAGGACATTTTAATCCTAGTTTTTATGGTGATAATTATATTTTGCGATCATTGCTACATTTATTATGTTCATATAAAGTTTTTATTTATTATTACTCAAAATCTAATTGGCCTCTTGACTCATGTAATTTAATCTGAAGAGGTTCTGGTGACAAATTCTGGGAACCCCTGCTCTATTTTATCTGTATTTAAACGCATGTATTTTAATGCTCTTTCTCTTGCGCACACACACACACACACACACAAACACACTCACACGTACTTACTCTCCCTTATCTATCCCTGCTAGCCCACAGTGTCTCCTGCGTCCTCAGCCGACATGGCTCCCATTAGCTCCGGCTCATCCACCTGGACCTCCTCGGGCCTGCCCTTTTCCTTCGTCTCCATGGCGACTGGAATCGGCCCCTCCTCCAGCGGTAGCCAGGCGACGGTGGCATCCGTGGTGACCAGTACACTCCTGGCAGGGCTGGGCTTCAGCGGCGGCGTCATCTCCTCCTTCCCCAGCTCGGCTTGGCCCAGTCTCCGCCCCCCAACTCAAACCCCACCCACCACTGCCGAACAGGCTCCTCCTTCCACCACCCCCGAAAACGCCCAGAACCAAGGCTCGGACGACAACGCCGGGGCAGAGAAGACGATCAAGGCCGAAGGTGAAGAGGGTGAGAGGGACGGCGAGGAAGAGGAAGAAAAGGATGAAGAAGAAGATAAAGAGGCGGAGGGCAAAACCGTGAAGAACACCCCAGATGACGTTCAGACCCAGGTGAACAGTTCAACAGACCTCGAGCCTCCCACAACAGCGCCCGACTCCACCGCCAAGGAGAAAGGAGGGAGAAAGAAGGAGAAGGAAAAAGGCCGAGACACAGCATCCACTGTACCACAGGACACACAGACAGAGAGTGTAGAAGACGACGAGGAGGAAGCCCCTTTGACCCCCAGTACAGAGCCTGGGACTGTGCGCAATGACAGTGTGGTGCTCCAGGCCCCCGAAGCCCCTCCCAAGGGTGGGAAAAACAGCATGGGGGACAGGAGTCAGTGGCCCTTCTCTTTTCATACAGGTGAGTATGAAGCAGAATGAACTCATTAGCGCCACCAAGCGGACGACAAGACCTGCACACAGTACACACCTGACCTACACAGTCAGTTTTAATGCGTGAACATTTTTCACACTATAAGCACTTATTAAGTGGAAGCACAAATCTTTCTCATGTCTTTATATGATCTCACCAGATTTTGTTTTAACTCTCATCTGTTCGTCAGTCTTTTACGTTCAGAACAGAAACCAGCGAAACTAAACGAACAATCTGATTTACTGAAAACAAACGAAATGAGCTGATGATCAGACAAGGAAGCAGGAAGTAAAGCGTAGACGTGGAGCATGTGTCATGGGAGCCATGACATGAAAAAGGAATGGTGAAATGAGGCGATTTTTTAGTAGGTGAAGCTGTATATGACGTGCAGGCAGTTAAATGCACCGAAAAGCAACACAAAAAAAAAACACTGACTGAGGGGTGGGTAGGGGCTGTAGACAGTCTAAGAAATACTTTATTTATTGGTTAGAAATGGAAACCTTGACCATGCACATAGAAATCCCATAGTCACCCAAGCACAGAGAACATGGAGTCAGTGCTCACCACAGGGTTAAATAATTATATAAATAATTAATAATTATAGTAATTATAGTTAGCTAGCTGATTCCCCAGTGGCTTCACTCACTGAGTGCAAGGGGAAAAAAATAAAATGCAGCATTTATAAAACAAGTTTGTTAATTACCAATTTTATTTTTCAACAAATAGTTTTCTTAAATAATTACTTACCAAATAGGTGTTTACTTCTTTTCAATATCAGTAAAATAACTCTCACACAAATAATAACAATACGTAAAGACGATATAAAAATGGCGTCCACAAACTAGTTACGCTGTTTCCAGACATACGCACGTATAATATGTTCTGTGGTCATATGTCATTTCTGTTTCAAACGCGAAAAGAATTTTATATATATAAATAATAGATATTTTTTTGTATGGGTGGTTGAGATATCCAGAAAACATTTCTTTCGCGCTTCAGTGCTGTCCAAAACAGCTGGACGCCAAAAAATAAAAATACAAAATACAACCCGTTTCCAGCGCAGATAAAAACACGAGCACAGTGAGGAAGCTAGCAGGCATCATTGTCAAATATTCCTTGTATTCTGTACAAGAAAAAAGGATACTTTTTTAGATTACATGAATTATGCAGTAGCTTGGGAGTTTTGGCTTGAGTCTATAAGCCATTAGAGCAGCAGTCTCACACACACACACACACACACACACACACACACACACACACACACACCTACAGCACATAAACCAGTAGTGACATCAACAGCTTATCGCCTTTATACGCACCGTATCTCCTCACTCTTCTCATCCTTCTCTCCGTGTCTCTCTACATTTGGGAGACACGATCCTGGCCTAGTTCTGCCGTCCAGAGAGGATGAGAGGGAACAGCGTCTCAGCTGCAGGGGGGAGGAAAAGAAACTTATCCAATTTTAGCTCTCTGGCACTGGAGTTATGTTGGGCTCTGCCGTGTGTGTGTGTGTGTGTGTGTGTGTGTACACATGCTTTCCCCTCTCTTGTAGCAGTCCTGTTTTGTTTTTGTTTTTTTGGGTTGTTTTTTTTTTTGGCTAAAGAGGCAGGGAGCAGACAGCATCAGCAGCTTGTTAGCATAGCATGCTAGCGTAGTGCTGTAGCAGCAGGGATTCATGGAGCTCGGGAGGTTTGAAAGCTGCAGCTCCGCAGGGTTCAGGCCCGTCACGGTCGCCTCTGAATGTCTAACATGGGCTCCGGGAATGATTCTGCAGTCTGGAGCTCTGGTAGGCTCGCTCTGCGTGTGTGTGTGTGTGTGTGTGTGTGTGTGTGTGTGTGTGTGTGCACTTAGAAGCTGCATAGCAGAACCGTGTGTATATCAGAGAGAGACAGAATAAGAAATCATTGTCTCTGGTTTGATAGGTTCAGAGCATCAGTATTAAAATATTCTTTTTCAGATTGCAGACAGACAAGAACAGTAACAGGGAAAAGGGGGTGGGTGTGCGTGTGCTCGCACACACACGCATGTGTTTATAAAGGCGAACGTGGTATGCAGTGTTGCATGAGTAAACAGGGCAGAGTACACACACACACACACACGCACACACACACGGTAGTTACAGAACCACATGATTTCATGCATGGTAAAATTTGAACAGGGAGCAATGCTACTGGAAAACCTTTGTAGTGCAACTGATAAATTAGTAACAATAAGATATGATATGTAAATTCATGATTTAAAAACCTTTTATCCTTTTGTCTTTTTTCATCTTTATTATTATTATTATTATTAGTATTATTATTAGAATCATCATCGCTTTTTCTCAAAACCCAAAGAGAAAATGTCAAAAATCTCAATCTGCAGCATCTTCCATGGCTTTTTCTGACAAGGTCTGAGAATTTCCGAGAATTTCTGACAACGTCAGAGCGTCTGTGATGTACAAATATAACCTTAAAAAAGAGAGAAAGTGGCAGTGGAGACGGCTGTTAGCGTCAGAGTGCCGTGTTGGCTTTAACCGTTCCACCTCTGTGCATATCATTCCTGTCGCGCTCTACACATCAGTACTGTAGTGCGGTTCGGCTCGCGGCGCATTCCGGCTAAAAATAAACCAGTGAAAGATGTATAAAATATGATTTTGATAAATACAAGCCGTCACATTGGACACTGGAGGTGTTTAGTGTCATGTGCGCTGATGTTGAAAGGGCACGGGAACGTCTCTTAGAGGAATCTCTTAATTAAAGGTGCTAATGCTTAAACGGAGGGATCTGTGCAAAACACAATAGTTGCTTCCTGTGAGAAATCTTTTATAGCACATGCGGCAGTAGTGACATTCTGTAAATCCATGTGACTCTTTCTTCATCTTTCCTTTTTTTTTTTTTTTTTTTTTTTTTTTACAACTAGTGGTACTGTTTGTAATATGGATGCACTTGCGTTTGTGTGTGTTTCAGAGCGGACCGACGTCTCCTATATAAGACCTCTTCCCGGGACAGGCAGGATGGAGTGGATCATTCCTCTAGTAGTAGTGTCTGCTCTCACCTTTCTTTGCCTCATCCTCCTCCTCGCTGTCCTCGTCTACTGGAGGTGAGAGAAAGAAAGACAAGGGATTAAGGGTGACCGAGGATGACCCTTTACCCTCTTACAATGGCCTAGAAGGCTTTTTTAAATTTTAGCTATCAAGTAAGAGCTAATGTTGAACTCATCACACGTTCACCTCAAACAGGCCTCGGGTCGTTCGATTGAAAACTAGAGATACGGACTTCGAACATGTCTTGACTGATCGACCACAATTGAGATAAGCCGTTTTCTGATTCAGTGATTAAGCTGCCGATTCACTGAATCGCTTTCCAATTGATTCACTGTGTTAAATTGAATCACTATGTCAGTTGGTGTTTTCTGTCTCTTTCCTACATTTTTGGTTTTCTGGGGGTGGGATCTTCTGCTTTGTGTGTGTGTGTGTGTGTGTGTGTGTGTGTGTGTGTATCTGGACAGATTTAAGAACTAGTCATTCATCATGTCAAGGCCCTTGGAACCTTTACAACACTTTAAGAGAAGGTTATGAGTGTGTATGTGAGTAAAGTCCAGCCCATCTGTGACGGTAAATAAGATGAAGAGGGCCTCAGACTACCCTCAGGACATCGCCGTGGTGATACGAGTGCCTTTGAAGCGGTTACCAAGGACCTGTTGTCATGGCCTCCACTCAGGCCTGGTGAAGGAGGATCCTAAAGAGGTTTTGTAGAGAGAGAGTGAATGAAGGAGACAGCAGATAGATAGATAGATAGATAGATAGATAGATAGATAGATAGACAGATAGATAGACAGATGGCAAGTGAGAGAGATGGTGTAAGACAGTGAATGCAAGAGAATGGATAGAAATTGATGGAAAGAGAAGCATAGAGAGTAGAGAGATGGCAAGAAATGAGATGGACAAGCATAAGGGTATGTATAACATGCAGGGTAGAGATAAAAAGAGCGTGAGTAATAGCAGAAGATGGATGATAGAGGATGGATAGAAAGAGAAACAGAGCATATAAAGACCGAAGATCGAGAGAGATGAGGGTAGGGAGAGCGATAGAAAAGAGACCTTTTAGTGTAATCAAATTACTTTCACTGTGTGAGAGGATTCATCTACACTTTTAAAGGTGCAGTTTGTCGTTTTTGAAAGTGTTTCTATACATATATGATATAAATTGACTATATCATTATTCAAGATGCATTAGAGATTACAAATCTGATTTGTGGCAAATTCCCTGTAATTGTGTTGGATAGTTATTCAGTTAGGCCTTTTATTTATGTTTTCTGGCCCAGAAATAATTCTCATCCCATCTGGAACAAAGCTGCCCACCCCATCCCTTTTCCCTTAAAAAGGAGATTCACAGGGCCTGTGTTGTTTCTAAAGAGGCATCCGGTTGGAGCCAGGTGGATGACAGTTCCCTTCCCAGCAGAAAGTTCTAAAAACTACACACTGCCCCTTTAAAATGTGTTCCTTCTTTGAAAAGTTTTAGGAATTTCTGAGTTTAGTTTTTTTGGACATCTGCTTTCCCTTGGCACCTTCATTAAGAATAAACAGGAATAAACATACTTCCCTTTCCCAGTGTCACAAATCGAACAATTAGCACACGCTGCAAACAAAACAACTTTTTTTTTCCTAATTAAAACAATGTCCTTTTGTTTAAAAATCACAGTCTGTACCTACTCAATGTGGAACACACATTCCCCACTTGTCTAACACTGCCTAGGGGAAATACGGGAAAGGCTTTATTTTTGCGAATTACACCAAGATGTCTGGTCTGTTTCTGTTTCTGGGAATTTCGTATCCCTCAGCTGTGTGGTCGATCTCCCAGAAGTGTGTCGGGTGCTCACTGGGTGTTGGTGTGTTTACCAAACAGCTCTGACTCGTACGGCAACTCGTCTCCAGGTCACAGCTCCCTGCCCGAGCACGCATGCTCACCCATCTGCTCCTGCTCACGCTCAGCCTCAGATCAGAACCCGCAGTGCATGCCCTGGGACGTGTGTGTGTTCGTGTGTGTGCATGTGTGTGTGTGCGCGCATGTATGCACCAGTCACCCATAACTCTAAAACCACTGACAGGTGAAGTGAATAACATTGATTATCTTGTTACAATGGCACCCATCGAGTGGGGGGGGTATATTAGGCAGCCAGTGAACAGTCAGTTTTTAAAGTTGGTGTATTGGATGCAGTTTAGGATCTGAGCAGCTTTGACAAGGGCTGAATTGTGATGGCCAAATGGCTGGGTCAGAGCATCTCCAGAACACCAGGTCTTGTGGGGCGTTCCAGGTATGCAGTGGTTAGGACCTATGAAAATTGGGCTAAGAAAGGACAACAGGGTGAAATGGGGACAGGGTCATGGGCACCCAAGGTTTACTGATGCACATGGGGTGCAGAGGCTGCACAGAGAAGCTACTGTTGCACAAATTGCAATAAAAGTTAACTCTGGCTTTAATAGAAAGGTGTCAGAACACACAGTGCACCACAGCTTGCTGTGCATGAGGCTGCGTAGCTGCAGACCAGTCAGAGTGCCCATGCTGACCCCTGTCCACTACTGAAAGAAAATGTGTACACGTGTATATAAGAATACACACACACACACACACACACACACACACACACACAATTGTGGTTATAACACGTACAAAGGTGTGTGTGTGTGTGTGTGTGTGTGTGGTTAATGGAGGAGTATGTATGAAGCTGCAGTTTCCATGACAGATAACTGATCAGACTGAGAAAACTGTTCATCAAGGCATTACTCTATTTCTCTCTCTCTTTGGCTCTCTCTCTCTCTCTCTGTCTCTCTCTCTCTCTCTCTCTCTGTGTCTCTCTCTCACACACACACCTTCAACTTCTCTGCCTTTGTGTTGCCTCTTTCTGTGTCTCTCACTCTTCATCCAGCCCTTTCTCTCTCTTTCGCCCGCCCAATTTCTCAACCATTTTTTGTTTGTTTTTTTCCCGCCCGTCTATTCTGCTGCTCGGAAAGTGTGTGTGGAGATCAGGAGTCTCCTCTGTGTTGTGATGGACAGGGTTGGGCTTTACTGAGGACTGCGGCTCTGACGTTAAAAGCCTTCAGGCTGTCAGCAGTCCATTCAGAGGCAGTTGATGAGCTCTTTATCTGCCAGGAGACGTACAATCGCTCTTTAATGGACAGAATCAGTGCATCAGCAGTGACGCTTATATAATCTGTTTACTCTGAGTTTTGGTTCCACGCTTGTACGTCTTGTGACGTCTTTGTAAGAGGCAGAGTTTCTTAAATTCTCGCATCGGATTGGCTAGAAAGTCTTGATTAATTTCCCTTTCATTGCTTTTATTCGAATGCATTATTGTTTTCATAATAACCAACAGCTCGGTGCGCAAACACTCTGTTATTTAACGAAGAAAATCGCGTGAACATCGCTGTGGGGAAGTTTTCTGTAAGGAGAGCTTTATTTAACATTTTTGGAAGGAGTCTCCAGTGTCAGTTATTGGTTTATTGCTCAGAGGTAAAGCTTTAACTTTTCTACTGCATGGAAAGAGCACTGAGATGTCCCAAAAATGCTGTTAAACTCAATATAACTAAGCAAATTCCAAGTTCCCCTTTGCATATTGAAATGTGATGGGCTGTGGTATTTTATGACACAAGAACACTCGCTTGTAGCACGTTCAGCACATCTTTAAATGAGTTTTTATACTACATTTTTTCTTAAGAGTGCAGCGGTGAGTATTTACACTTGACCAGTTTGCTCACTCATATAAATTCAACCAAAAGCAAATAACGTAACATTTACATCGCCGCTGTAGCCGTTTAAAGTCCTCTGTTGTGAAGCTGTGTATTTAAATATGCGTAATGAGACCCACTG
>JAQMCW010000016.1:13359004-13366504 GCA_030068335.1 Chrysichthys cranchii | reverse complement strand
TTTGTCTGTGAACAACTGGAATGTACACCAGATGTGAGTGTGTCTTAACAGTTGAGGTCAGAAATTTACATGCAGTCATCATGGACACATGAAGGTTGTGGCAATTTTGGGCTTTCAGTGATCTCTTTGAGCTGTTCTTTTTCCGGGGAAAAATTGTAAAGCATGCATCTATAATAAAATAAAACACGTCTTACTTTATTTTGGGGTTTCTGAAATCAACATATGGGGGGGCGCCACAGTGGTGTGGTGGTTAGCACTGTCGCCTCATAGCAAGAAGGTCCTGGGTTCGATCCCCTGGGCGCTTTTCTGTGTGGACATTGCATGTTGTTCGCGTGGGTTTCCTCCGACATGCACAGAGGGGATTAGGCTAATTGGCTCCTCTAAATTGCCCGTAGGTGTGAATGTGAGTGTGAATGGTTATCTGTCTCTGTGTGTCGGGCCTGCGGTGGATTGGCGTCCTGCTCAGGGTGTAACCCCGCCTCTCGCGCGAAGTCAGCTGGGATTGGTTCCAGCTTCCCCTCGTGACCCTGAACAGGATTAAGCGGCAGAAGACGAATGAATGAATGATGAGTGAGTGAGTGAAATCAACATAGGGTCAAAAATATTCATACAGCCACTTACTTACATTATTAATTCAGTGGTGCTGAAAGTTCCAGAATGTCTTTTAGCTTACCTTAACTTCCTGGTAGAGATCATGATTACCTACAGCTGGTAGCTTCTCTGTGCACAACATAAAAATAGGATTTGTTGGACAAATACAAGTTAATAGGAAGTGTAGCAACTTTGCAATGGTCTGGAAGATGACCCAAACGTGTCACCCTCACCTGAGAGGAAATTAATTTGGATGATCAGGAGCAAACCCAGGAACCCTTAAGGTCCAGGCCTGCCCTGAACTGGAAGCTGCTGGAGCATTGTCCATTGTCAGGCGAGTTTTCCGTCACCATGGTCTAGGAGGATGCCATCCAAGAAAGAAGCCCCTGCTCCAAAAACCGACACCTTCAAGCTTGACTAAAGTGTGCAGCAGAACACACAGCCTTCTGGATGAATGTTTTATGGTCAGGTGATACAAAGATTGAGCTGTTTGGGCACAATGACCAGAGGTACAGAGGAACACTGGAGGCAGCACTCTGTCAATGTGTCAGTAAATGGGGATCTTTTATAGCCCTACTGTGTGTGTGTGTGTGTGTGTGTAAACCAGATGGTCTTGGACATGACCAGCCCCTGGTTTTAGCCTGCCTTTTTAGCCAGAAAATAGTGTCACACCTGTGCCGAGCTGTCAGACCCTTCAGTCTGTATTAATATTAATCTGCGGCCAGATCGGTAATCCACAGAGGCACAGGACCACAAGTCTCATATTACCCAGCCTTATGCTGCTTTATACCTAATGATAAAAGGTGTCAGGCTTTTATTTATTTATTTATTTATTTATGGACCCATGAGACAGGTTGTGTGTGACATTTTCAGTAACTCCGGTCATGTTTGAATGTCATGTAGATTGGACTTCCTATGCATTTGTGTATAATTCACATATTTAGTATCAGGAGATTGATGCAATACCCGAGTCAGGAGGAGTGAATTGACCTCAGGTGATAGGAGTAAATATGCTAAGGTGGAACAAGTCATATTTGTTAAGAAATGCTTGGTCCTGTGTTACTGTGTTTTTAATAAACTGGGATGCATTTTTATGGAAATGTATTCCAAACGAACCAGTGCGAAAAGCTTGTGGTCTCTTCCACAAGGTTTATTCAAACCACCTCAAGCCAATTATTTTCACTTCAGCTCTTCGTCTCTGTGGTGTTCACCTTGTTTTGAAAGTTAGTGGGCGTTTTGAGAAATAGCCTAAAGAAGAGCTTCCTGGCACAGATCACTGCACTGAGTAATATTAATACACCTTCTCATGAATTCATAGCTGTGAATTACACATTTTGAAATTTCTCTCCATTTATTTACTAATGAAGCCCTTTGAGTAAGTCACAAAACATCAAGATTAAATAAAAATCCCTCTCATTAAGACCTACTACTAGAAGATGTCAAGGCGGATTCTGATTGTAAATACTTTCCTGGGTGACAAGTGTGTTTTTATAGAAACATCTCTCATGCTTCTCTGATTCCACTTCACTCTTTCAGTCGGTCGCTGAGAAAACGTAAATGTTAGGTCTATGATTTAGACACATGCTTGGTCTCAACCTCAGAAGCTTTAATTTGTCCTCTTTTCTGGCCACTAGCTTCAAAATCTTCACGATTATAACCTAAATGGCTGAAAACACGCTTTTAAATTGTGACACTTTTGAAATAAGATATAATCACCGTATTAAAAGAGGTCCACAGCATCCTTTCTTTAATTTAACTTCATTTATTTTCCAGAGTGTACTTGTTTGAACTCGTTAGTGGCTAGTAAACATGGTTGCTTGTTTGATATGTCACTCAAACAACCTCATCCTGTGAAAGCAGTCGATTCTTGTCCATAGTTACATAGAAACAGACGAGAGTCTCGCAACAACCAGCAAGCATTCACTGAAGACTTTGAGGTGCAAAGTCATGTGTCTCATCTTCTTACATAACTACCACACATACACATATGCACACACGTGCTCTCTGGCTCAACGAGCTCTTTGAACTGTTCTTTATCGAGGCATGAATGATTGTAAAACATACATGTTTAACAGGAAAAAAAACAAGAATTTGGTGCAGAGCTAAAAGCTGAAGACTTTCTGAAGGAAAGTTTCATAGTCAGATGAGATTGAGTTGTTTGGCCACAATGATCAGAGGTACAGAGGAATCCTGTACCAGGTGTTAAGTATAGTGGTCGTGGTAGCATCATGCTCTGGGGCTGTTTTGCTGCCAGTGGAACTGGTACATTGTACAGTGTGGATGGAACAACGAAGAACCTCAGAATTCTTCAGTGTAACCTCAAACCATCAGCTAGATGGTTGAAATTTGGAAACAGTTTGGTGTTCCAACAGGACAGTGACCTCAAACACACATCAAAGCTGGTTGTCGAATGGATAAAGCAGGCTAACATTAAGCTTTAAACAAGTCCTGACCTCAGTACCATTGAAAATATGTGGATTGTGCTTAAACAACAGGTCAGTAACAGGAAACACCCAAATGTAACAGAACTCTACCAATTCTGCCGAGAAGCGTGGTCAAATATCCAACCAGAATTCTGTAGTAGAAGAATACTGATGGCTACCAAAACCATCTGGTCATGGTGAAACTTGCTAAGGGACTTTTTTTTTTTTTTTTTTTTTACCAGATATTAGGTGTGCAGAATGTATATTTTTGACCATGATTTCAAAAAACCCAAAATAAGTCAAAATTGGTGCACCAAATTCTTGTTGTGTTTTTTCTATTAAAGATGGATGTTTTACGGGCATTCTTCCCCATGAAAAGAACAGTTCAAGGAAATCACTGAAATCCCAATATTTACATTACATTCATATGCATGGTCACTGTATGTAAATTTTAGACCTGAACTGTAGTTGAACTGTGGTTTAAACTTGCACGTATGTTAAGCATTTCTGGCCGTATGTCATTATGGGCCAGACTGGCAGCACTCTGTCATGGTGTCAGCAAATAGGGATCTTTTCTAGCCCTTCTGTAAGCGTGTGTGTGTGTGTGTGTGTGTGTGTGTGTGTGTGTGTGTGTGTGTGTGTGTGTGTGTGTGTGTAAACCAGATGGTCTTGGACATGACTGGCCCTCGGTTGTAGCCTGCCTTCCCCAGGCCAGAAAACCATGTCACATCTGTGCCGAGCTGTCAGACCCTTCAGTGTGTATTAATATTAATCTGCGGCTGGATCATAAACTATCGGTAATCCACAGAGGCACAGGACCACAGGTCTCACATTACCCGACCGTATGCTGCTTTAAACCTATTCATAAAAGGTGTCAGGATTTTATTTCATTTTTTTATTTATGGACCCATGAGAAAGGATGTGTGAAATTTTCAGTAACTCCGGTCATGTTTGAATGTCATGTAGATTGGACTTCCCGTGTATTTGTATATCGTTCACATATTTAGTATCAGGAGATTGACACAATATCAGAGTCTGGAAGTGTGAACTGACATCAGGTGATAGGAGTAAATATGCTCAGATGGACCATGTAAGTCATGTTTGTTCAGAGATGGTTGGTCTTGTGTGGCGTAGGTGGCTAATCGTAAAGAAACATGCCTTTAACGAAAGCTAAAAGTCTAGGTTTCGAGATTAACACGCGCTAGACTGGCATCAGATCTGCCGTTTAGACTGGTCTGCTTTACACTCTAGCTAGAGGGTGTTAGACATAGTGTAGTTATAACGTAAAAACAGAATAAAAATAATCTATTACATTAGATAAGTATGTGATAGACATACAATTATCTAGATTAGATATGTGTCTATGAAGGACAGTGCAGACTAATTTTGTAGCAGGGGTCTATAAATGTGTGTGAGGTAACACCCGGCAGCACTGTAATGAGGATAGTGATTAAAGGTGAGTGGGTGAATGGAGTTTACATGCTCATACTACTTTTTACTCGCTCACAGAAGTGGTGTCAGGGGGCCGCCATGTCCTTCAATAGCCTCGTCTTTGCTGCCTCATCCTTTCTTTCCCCTGTACCCCTCCATCCAGCACAGCAGAAAAGGACAGCGCCAACCCCCTCCCCTTTAAGAGAGAGCCTCCACGGCCCCTAACAAGTGGCTTTGTGCTGCCATTGCCAGAGAGGGGGGATGGTGGGGGGTCTGGGGGGTGAAATGTGGTTGGGGTGGCACGAATTCAGGCTTGTGTGCATTCCAAGTAGGAGATTTTAAAGGGATTCCTGGGAAAAGAAGAGGGCTTTAGAAGAGGGTGCCAGAAAGATTGGGGGGGATATGTGGAGTATGGCATTTTGTGCTGGTGTTCTGGCAGTGTGTGCTGAGAGACACAGGGAGGGGGAGCAATTATGCGTGAATCGGTAGAACAGAACAGAGTCCAAAGACTTAAGGAGACTGAAAAGCTTTGGGATAATTTGGTGCAGTGTAAGACTCAGCTGAATTGATCAAGTTTTCACCTTGGAATTATCCAAACATGGACTTTAGGGCTTTCAGTTGCAGATTAGTTACATCACGCACAATGCTAGTAGATGATTAGTTACACATTACCGCTTCCAGATCTAACACATTAGCCTATAGACATGCAAGAGCTGTAATTTCTTGCCATTTTCTTTGCTCCTGATCGTACTGAGCATGCTCTGTGCGCTGGGAGATCCGACAAAGGTCAGACTCTGTGGTTTGCAGGTACAAGCTAACCTTCGAACATGAAACGCGCAGTTGCTATTTTTGCGTCCATGTGGGCGTGACATTCAGAATCTATCAGAGTGGTATTTTCAGTCCCAGTTCAGTTTGGTCTACATTTGGGCTAATGTTACTATATAATAAATAAATAAATAAAATCCACTTACCGCCGACACAAGACCAAAAATGACTTGAAAAGCCCTGTACCATTTCTGACTACTTTTAATGTCACCACATTTCAACATTAACAAGCTTATCCTTAAGCCATCTAATAACGAACGACATGCAGTTGGTTGAAACTGTTTTCGCTTTAGCAATTCAGTTTAATCCTAAATTAAATGCCAGACTCACCACGTGTAATGCCATCAGTGAGACCAGGAATAAATGAGCCCCCTATAAAACGTCATTAAGGAAACCTCACTGTGCTGCACTGTTTGGTTTATGAGGTATTCAAATGAACCCTGCCCCTTTTATAAATACCCCACACCTCCCACAAAGGTGGTCATAAATGTGCCAAGCAAACAACCACCAAAACCTCATTATTTTCTATTTTGGTTATAGTCACAAAAAGAGGGTAGTCGGAGGTTAGCATGAGGTGATGGCATGAAGTTTCTAGTGTGTGTGTGTGTGTGTGTGTTTGTTTGTGTGCATATGTGTGTGTCTTGGATGTGGAGGCAGCTTGCAGGAAACAGATGTCACTTGCTAAGTCTCTGCTGTTGCTGTCGCCTCTGGCAGTTTTTTAAACGCCTCGGAAGTGTCACACTATCAGATCAACACACCTCTCCTTCTTTCACCCTCATTCGCACACACACACACACACACACACACACACACACACACACACTAGCGCATAGTGTATCCATGCGCACACACACACCCACCCATATACTGTACAATAGAATCTCTCTGGGGGTCTGATTGGTCAACAGCACTGAAATGTCAGTGGGTGTCAGTGTGAAATAAACATCATTTGTGTAAAATATTGGCGTTTACGTGAGCCGAAGATCACAGGCTCGTTGCTTGTGCTGTTTGAGGAGTCAAACCATTTAAAAGTCAACCCATTACCTGATCTGGTGGAGCATTTTTCAACTCTGGGGTTGGATCCTCAGTTCAGGTGGCAGTCTGCGTGAAGATTTGCGTGTTGTGTGTGTGTGTGTGTGTGTGTGTGTGTGTGTGTGTGTGTGTGTGTGTGTGCGCGTGCATGCGTGTGTGTGCGCGTGCGTGTGTGTGTGTGTGCGTGCGTGCGTGCGTGCTCACTCTGGACAGTGGACCGGAATGGACAGTGGTAGCTCAGTGGTTAAGACATTGGACTACTGATGGGAAGGTCATGAGTTCAAATCCAAGCACCACCAAGCTGCCACTACTGGGCCCTTGAACAAGGCCCTTAACCTCAACTGCTCAGTTGTATAAATGATAGATGTAAGTCGCTCTGGATAAGGGCGTCTGCCAAATGACGCTAATGTAATGTAATGTGCATGGTGTTTAGTAACTGACCTCTCATTCGGGTGAATTCCAGGATAGGCTTGGGATCCACCGCAAACCTGAGCAGGCTAAAATCCTTCAGAAAGATGAGTGATAATCGGCAAATGTAATGCAAGTATATAGGGAAACCCTGTGTCTAAATTCTGTTTCTAATATATTTTTTTTTCAAGCATATTGTTCTTCGAGCAAGTTTTCACAAGCATATAGAGTAGAAAAGGTCAAAATTTCTCTATGTGAAGAGTTTGTCTCAGACCGCCAAACAAATTTCATGTGCTCCTTCCCAGCCCTCTAAGTCATCACTAAATTATATATAATATAATTCACAAACCTCTCTTCACTGCTCCTGTCTTCTTTTAATGGTGGTTATGTAAATAATTTTGAATAATTCTGAAGTTGTTGTCATGGCAACAGGATGAACCCCACCTTCAAGCTCCTCTGTAATGATTTCTACACTCGGAATGTTTCAGGATTTAGTATCAGTGTTCATGTTGGCTTTAAAATCTAGATATGACTAATGAGAATCTGCAGGATACTGAGGTGTGCGCGCGTACGTGTGTGTGTGTGTGTGTGATGGATGCGCTGCTTCTCCATGCGGTACATGATAATCATTTAAAAGAAACAAGAAAGGCTGCTGCTAGTGGAACATTTTTGTAAATATACATTTGTACTGGGGTTTTTTTTTTCTTTAACTTGACATCTGTGTGTGTGTGTGTGTGTGTGTGTGTGTGTGTGTGTGTGTGTGTGTGTGTGTGTGTGTGTGTGTGTGTGT
>JAQMCW010000016.1:13312269-13323845 GCA_030068335.1 Chrysichthys cranchii | reverse complement strand
GGGGTTGAATAACAAGAAACAGAAACTTAGTCAGAACCGGAGAAAGCAAACACGGGAATAGTAAGGCTTGGCGAGAGCGTGGAAAACAGCAACTAATGCTCCGTGACCTTGGCGTGCTTGGGTGAGTCTTTTTACAGCTCCTGCACTCAGTCCCAATCCGGTACACCTGTCGCCACCCATGTGACGCACCATGGCGTTGCAGAGGAAAATCAGGAAGCAGTGTTTAGCGGCACAAGTTCTGACATGCACTGCTATTGGGAGTGCTCAGAACAGGTGTGCTGAAGGCAAATTTATGACAGTTTTATGTATTTTTACTTTGTTTTGTATTAATCATTTTTATATAAATTTGTGGGTTGTGAAACGAATTATGAGTTTCCATTATTTCTTATGAGGAAACCCGCTTTGGATTACAAGCACGTTTCCGGAACGAATTATGCTCGCAGTCCAAGGATCCACTGTACTGTAATCTGAAATAAGAACTAATAATGTATTAACAAGTATGAAGCACCAGGTGGTGTCTGCAGAGATAAAACATAATTAAGATCTGTTTTAATTTTGAGATGTCTACCCACTGTGAAGTTGTAAAACTTTCAAGAATCCAGCTCTGCATACGACAGGTGCTCTTTTCCAGTGTTGTGCTCTACCTCTGAAAGCACTTTTCATGTCTTGCTGTAGGCCTCTTGTGCTCCAGGCCCTGATCGGTTTGTTTGAGTTGCCGGAAGACGACAGCATCCCTGACGACGAGCACTTCATTGATATAGAGGACACGCCCGGGTACCAGACAGCATTCTCCCAGCTGGCCTTCGCTGGCAAGAAGGAGCACGATCCTATTGGAGATGCTGTTAGCAACCCTAAAATCCTACTGGCCCAATCTCTACACAAACTGTCCACAGCCTGCCCTGGGAGGGTGAGGACACGATGCACATCACAGCACAGTGTGTCGTCCAGTTTCAATCTCGTACACATTTGAAATTGTTCAAACTTGACACGAGTAGTTGGGTTCCGTCATTCATCGCAAACCTCTGTCACGATCAGGTCACTTTCAGATTTCCCCCAAGTTCTGTGTGACGGCAGGTCGATTAGCAAATTTTCCATTCTCTTTGCGTGCGATTTGACTTTGCACGTAAACTTGTCATGAACCAGTTCTGAGATGAGAGGATAATTCAGAACCTGTAAAAGTGCTGCAGTGATGTGTAATTTATAACTAAAGCATTTTTACAGTTCAGTTACATTTCAGTCATGTGAAACGGACAAAAAAAGGTCCTCAGCCCTTTCCCGATTCAGCTTAAACTCCACCACTGACAAACTTATTCAGTGTGGACGTAATCAGTGTTTCTATTGTTGCGCTACAATGGCGTTTTTAGACTTTTCTCTTACTGAACATGGTATTTTCTGGATTTTTCTCGTGTATCTTTGGGCAGGTTACCTCCATGCTGAGTACAAGTCTAAACGCTGAGGCGTTGCAGTTTCTGCAGGGTTACCTCCAGGCAGCTTCAGTCCAGCTCGTCTAACGTGGACGCTGTCTTCAGTTCGCCTCTGGAGTCTGTCTGCATTCAGACTGATGTACCTCGACACCAAGCAACCGATGAACAGTCGACATAACATCTTGCACCCTTAAGCATCAAAGCTGTGTTTTAAAATGGGATTGTGACCAAGAAGGTAATAGCGAAGATGCCCGAGTGAAGAACAGCCGCTGCTCTGTCCACACACTGGCCACTCGGTGCGCGGTTACTCACGTGTGATCTAACATTTTGATCTGACTCTTTGCATCTGTTAACAGTCCACAGACATCAAAACGACACGATCTCCTGACTGTAATGTGGAGCAGAAATGGACAATGCAACCGAGATGACATTTGATGTCTAACATAAAGTGGGATTTTGTTTCCATGTAGCTCCAGGAGTGGTTTTTACTGTATTCATAAGGGCTGTCATTCTGGCACGAAGAAAAAAAAAGCTCTGTTTTTGTTGCATGTCAGTGTTGTCTTCATCTTTAGTCTTTAGTTTTATGGCTTTGTCTAACTGTTAATAAAGAAAAGCACTTGTATAGTTGTGACTTTTTTTTTATCCCTTTCTCTTGCAAAGTACAAGTTTTAATGAAGCATTTAAAAAATGGGTAAATGGGTGGATAAAGTAATGTTCTATATGGGTATGTAATGTTTACCGTACATGCATTAACATGATTTCATTTAAGTATCTGTCATCACAGCGCAGTTGAATGCTTGAATCTGATTGGACCAAAGGAGTGAATCATTTTCATGTAACAATGCAGCGAGTTCTGACTAAAACAAGCGATTAGGGAAGGATAAAATTGTATATTGGCTCTGCTTGTACAGGATGCTGCATCCCAGTCCCTCAGCATGCATTGTTTTCATATAATCTCATGGTCCGTCATGCGTTATTCCTTAGTTGGTGCCGCGTTGTATCAAATGGATAAGCTGTATTACATCAGTACTGAAGTGACAAATTGTTTGAGTTGAAAGCTGACCTGTACTGGATGCACACCATTCTTCTTGAAGGTCTTCCTCTGGTTGGTGTTCTCATCGTGGTGCTGTGGACTCTCCAACATTGCTCCAAAACTCGAGCGGAAACGGGAGAAGATCCGTTGAGAGTGAGAGCATACTGATTACATAATATTAATCACCAAACCATTCGGTGTAGATGTGGAGGATTCATCCTGGAGGAGACGGTGTTCATGGGTATGGAAACGTTTCATCATAGAACAGGTCCTGATCTTGGTCCTAGACTGGCTGGGGTTTTGGATGTTAAGATGGTGTTTGTGCTCAGACAAATCTACATTAACTAACAGGCATGTCTGAGTGGATGTGGGTGTGTTTGAGCAGAGAAAACACTAAAATGTGTGAAGCCAGAAGGTGCTCTAGGACCAGACCTGGAGACCTGTGTGTTATAGGATGAAGGTAGCAACGTCATCAGGACAGCAATGAATCAACGCTGCCCTTTAAGCGTCGACTTCTGGGGAGAAATTTTTGGTTTTTTTGGCCACAATGCCATGAATCTGTATGCACACTATTGTCTGAAAATTAACCATAATTAGAAAATTACAAAAATGGAAGAGGGAGGGTTGTATGATCACCTTAAATACTTACCAAGGAGTGTAATTCACCTCATGTGCATAAGGAAGGGTACGGCCAGCATCAGACCGAGAGGGTCTCATTCCATATTTTCCTCTCATTGGGACTGGAGGGCAGTCTTGTGCTAAAGTGTGCACTGTACATAAAGAACATGGCACACAGACATCAGTTGGACCTGTTTTTAAAGGGAAGAATTATCAGACACTGAAGTCTCAGCAGCCCTGCATGTGTCACAAAGTGTCATTTCCAGGCTTTGGTGATGGTTCTGATACACAGGAGATATAAACTCCGCAACAGGACCGATATCTGGCCTTAACTGCAGGGTGAAACCGGACGCTGCCTGCAAGACAACTGTCAGAACTCGTGCCTGCTTCAGGAGGTCGAGTTTCTCAGCATTGTGTGTACCGGAGACTCAGGACAGCTGGTGTCTATGGCAGACGTCCAGTAAGGTGTGTCCCACTTAAGCCAATGCGCAGACAGCCTGATTACAGTGGAGTCAGCGCCATCGAAATTGGGTCCAGTTTCAGTTTGTCAAAATGATTCCCGTCGCATGTTCGTCTGGAGAGAACCAGAACACGATTTAATCCCAGGAACATTGTGGAAAGGGGTCCGTTTGGTTGTGGTGGTGGAATACTGGTGTGGGCAGGCATCGTGTTCCATAGACGTACGGAGCTGCACGCCTTCCTTGGGGGTACTGTTACTGCCCGGAGGCATGGACACAAGGTACTCCAACAACTATCAGAGGCGCAGTCAGCCCAGACTGTACCTTCATGGACGATCATGCGTGTGTGTGTGTGTGTCGACAACCTGGGAGATGAATTTCTTCAAGGTGAAGATATCCACTGCATGGACTGGACAGCAAGGTTCCCAGACATGAACCCCATGGAGCATGCCTGGGATCCATTAGGGAGACGAGTCGCAGCCCGCCGGCTTCCCCCAGGGATAACTCCTGAGCTCCGCACTGCTCTTCGTGAGGAACGGGACCAGCTGCCCATGGAGCTCTTGGACCATCTTGAAGAGGGAATGTCATCTCACTGTGAGGTGTGTGTGACTGTTAGGGGTAACCACACCACATGTTAACCTCCTATTTTTGTTGAAGTTGCTATTCTTTGCATGTGTATACCAGATAACTTTGATTCATTCTGACTTGTTTTAATGTTTTGTGCAATTCTGACACGTCATTAATCACATATTTTCCCATGTCTTAGGCTTAACCTTTGGACACTAGTGTAGAAGGTGGGAGGGAGAGACTGGAAGGGGCGGACGTGACGTTTGGAGGAAGGAAGAAAAAAAAACAAAGGAAGTGAACTAGTGCCAAAAAAAAACACCACGGCTTCCAGGCGAGCGCAGAGTTTGGAGAGGAACAGAAGGTAAATTGTCTGTAATCTGCAATTTTCAGACCGTGATTAAGTCACTGTTTAAATGCTACTGTTTACTAAAACACCGAGCCGTTCCCTGTGTGTTTGCTGCTTTGCTTTGTCTGTCGAGCGAGAAAAGGACAGGAGGTAAGGTGGCTAGCTGCGACAGGTCTAAACACAAATCAGCACGAGTCAGTTAATCCGGTACAACTGCATATAATCTCGCTTTTTCTGGATGAACACGCGTGAATATGTTCAGCAGGTTCTGCCTAAATATTGGAGCAGTAGTCTGGAGCATTAACTTGGCCCTAAACGTGTTGGATCGGAGAGCTAGTATTAGGGGGGGGTTCTCACCCCAAGCACGTTCTTACATTAGACAGACATCTCGTTTACACTCGCTGTGGATCCAAATTTTGTGGGCAGTAAACTTCCTGTGCTCGTTGTTCAAATTAATTCAAATGTAATTCACTTGTAATTAAGCATAATATACTGTCTACGCTAAAACCATGGGATTTTCTGACCAAAATCTTTGCATCTTTGAGCTTGCAATCACAGAGAAATCAAAGAATATGGAAATAAAATACAGGTAGTCCTCAAGTTACGACGGAGATGCATTCCACCACACCCGAAAATAAAGTAAGTCGAAAATATCATATGTTGAGCCGCTTAGCCTAGCTTATCCTAGCCTACCAAGGAGTCTTTTCCTGCAGAAGACGTGCTTTTGAATTAAAATTAGCTCTTGAAGCAGACAAAAAAAAAAACCCGGTAATGGACTGTACAGTACCCTGATACACAAGGGAACTCCGTGAGTTGCAGGGGAGAGTGAAGCATTGCGAGAGGCGAGTGATCCGGGTGGCGTCCACGTATTTCTCCGTGAACTTTCAATATTTTCTAAATATTTTACAATTTTTAGCGCGTTGCAATCGTCATCGTAATGTTGAAAATTCGTAAGTCGGGCCATCGTAACTTGGGCAGCACCTGTATTTGAAACTAAACCAGCAGGTCCGAGACACAGAGACAGACAACCATTCACACCTACAGCCAATTTAGAGTCGCCAATTAGCCTAATTCCCCCCTGCGCATGTCTTTGGACTGTGGGAGGAAACCGGAGTACCTGGAGGAAACCCACACGGACACGCGGAGAACATGCAAACTCTTCACAGAAAGACACCCAGGTCGACCCCAGGGCTCGAACCCAAGACCTTCTCGCTATGCTGACCACGACTCCGCCATGCCGCCTGAATTCTCTTTTCGAGATGTTTTTTATTTTAATATAAACCCCCCGAGCTACAAGAGGAAATCCTCATTGAAACAAGACAGAGCTCGCCAAGAGAGTCACGTACCTATTTTGCATTAAAGCCCTCAGAATGTAAGAAATTATTCCTATTAGGCCAATTTTAGAAAATAGATGTCTTTTTAAATTGATTATCATGATTATACCACCTAGAACGAGTATTCTGAACTAAAAGCTTTGGTTAATGGAAACTGGACCGCTTATTGGTAGTCCTGATACATTGTAATTACACAGTAAAGAGACTGGAGACCGTCCTCAACAGGACACTCTTTTACACTGTTGTATGTTGGGATAAAAGTTCATACTGCAGCATTTGTTTCGCATTTGTATAAACGTGCATTCTAAAGCTTCATAACATTTGACATTGATTGATTGGCACATGCACAATCTTGTCGCTAAAGTACAGTCCATAGAAGTAAATTGTCAGATCGGGTAAATGAGTTGAACATAGGACGTCTGCGTTCGTTTGCAGCGTAAAACGACTAACTAATCTCAAGTAGCTAACTTCCCTATCAGCAAACTAACTGACATCTTAGCTTTCTAGTTAGCCAAAATGCTTAATTTATATCATTTTAACAATCCAACACACTTGAACCTGCCTGAAACTCAGCTGGAATCTACAGCAAGAGCGACTCACTAGCTAATGCTCGACGCCTCGTCCTCATGTTTTTACTGATTAAGGATTACGGCCGTAATGTGCTCACAAATGACCAAACTTCAAACATCACGAGACTCCCATGCTTTTGATTTGTCTCTCTTAGAAATGCTCAGAAGTTATGAGATCTGCACTATGCTCGCTACAGATGGTAGCTAATCTGTCATTAGGGAAAGATGTTTTAAAAGCCTACTCTGTTTGTTTGTGTTTGTTTTTTTGTACGTGAAGTGAAATAACTCCAGTTTGACTATTGCAGGTTAATTGTACAAGAACATAATCAGCACCAAGATGAAGGTCACAGACCTCCTCCTGATGGGTAAGTCTCTGTGTTCACACGGTATTACACCTGCACGAGGGCTGGGTAAAGTCAGCCTATAAGCCCTTGAGCCTCGCTGGTTAATGCCCATGTTGTGTGTTATATTGTCAATAAATGAAAAGATTTACACACGATTAATACAGGACGATTTGCCTTTTGATATTTGCACAGTATATTTCTAAAATCGGTTGCATTTTTGGGTCTCTGTGACACATTTGGTGTTTCGGAGACCGACTGACATGGACAGTAGATGAGGCCTACAATGGAGTAAACTTCAGCAGGGGTACTTACAGCCTGAATATTTTTGTACAATGGTCCCGATTGGGTTGTGCTTTTCTCTCTGCTCTGTTAGTCTTTCTGTCTGTGGTGGAGTCCCACCTTTTCCCTGACATAGCAGCCATCGTGAATGGACCTGTGACTCTTCCCTGTAACTGCTCTGGACAAGTGGTTAAGTGGACCATCATCCATCCCAATCAAGCGTCCATCGGTGTGTGTCAGCATGGGAGGTGTGAGATCGAACAGCCTTTTCAGAAAAGATTTTCAATCGTGGGCAATACCAGCACAGGAAATTTCTCCATGAGCATCGGGTCGGCCGTCTATAACGACGTCGGCATCTACAAGTGCACTTGTGACGGAAAATCTGTCAGCGAAGGAAAAGTAATGGTGTATGGTAAGAGTATAGAACACTAACTTTTACACTAAAAGTAACAGCACTGAAATTCTAATTAATTATGGGGTTTCCTTGCTCCGCTAGACCCCAGGGTTGTGATGGTTTCCGAGGGCGAGAACGTCACCCTCCCGTGCCACGGTTACACTTTGCGTGATGCCAAGGACGTACAGTGGAAGAAGGATGGGAAGATATTGCTGGAATACACTTATGAGAAAACCAAGAAAGCCTCAGTGGGCAGATTTACAGTATCAAAAGAAGGCTTTGAAGATGGGGATCTGTCACTCCACATCAATTCAGTTCAGCTGTCCGATTCTGCGCTTTATCTGTGTCTTATTCACGGGGAATCTCGTGACGGAGACCCACGTGCTGTTCTCCTAAAGGTGGAAAGTAAGTTTATCCTTCAATCGTACTACTAGAAACTTCTTCAAGTCGTGGACCCGGTCGGGGTAGTGTTTATGTACTGTTCTGCAGTTTAGGTGTTTCGAAATAACGTTTTTAAAAGTCATTTTCTCAGGCTTCAGGTAGTCCAATTCAAATGATCTAATAATAAAAGTTATTTCATACTCCCCTGTTTAGAACCCCAGCCGGAGCACCACCCAGGTACACCCTCCGACAGCGGCACAGCACAAGCATTAGGCGTAACTCTGGGACTGGTCCTCCTCGTAGACATGATTATTGTGATTATTTACTTTGTGAGAAGATGCACCAGCCAACCACCAGAAAGACCTCAAGATGCACCAGCCAACAATCCAGGGCCTCCTGTTCAAGAGGAAAATCCAATGATCCCAAAGCCTTCTTCGACACAGCCTACCTATGACTAGGTCATCGCTGACCAAGTACGTCAGACCACTTTTTGGCACATTTCTTCTCCTGTGGTTTTCAAGATCTTGACGTCAAGCCAATTTCCAAACCAACTTGTCCTTCCTGTGCCTGAATAGTGTGCTTGTGGACAGCTTTTGGGAAGATGCCTTCATTCCCAATGTTTCTTTTTACCCCCCGTGGAAATGAAAGGAGTTGGAGAATGCATTTTTGGCCCCATTCAGATGCATTGAGTTTGGAATCAGGAATTTGGAGGAATTATGGAACCAGAAGTCTTCCTGCTCAGTCACGCATCCGAGAGCCACTGAACTATGTTTCATGTCTCTGAGCTACTTGCCCAGCACTACATCAGTCAGTTATACATTAATTGCTGTATGGTTATTCAGATTTTGGTACCATATAAGAATGTATGTAGCCTCCATCAGAATTGGAAACGTTCACGTGAAAAGAAAATGTGAAATCAGACCGTCAGTGAGACGATTTTACCTGCAAAACGAGCCGATCCATATGCTGAAACAGTAGATCTATAAAGAAAAAGAAGTTGTTTTTTTTTTTTTTTTTAAGCCAGACATTTCTAAATAATGCACACCCAGTTCAGCGTTCTTGTATTCAGCATACTCACAAGTGTTGTGAAGTCCGGCCCTGTGGTCTTTGTAGATTTTATAACTTACAGAGTAATAAGTAATTTATTCTTTTTAGTCTATATTCTTTTACATTTCATTTCTACATTTATTTTAAATCCATTCATTTTAATGTAAATTTAAAAAAAAATTGTTTGAAATAAAAACGATTATATTTATTTGTTATATGGAAGAATGTTACATTCCTTATGTTAAGTTTTTTTTTTTATCGTGTCCCGTGCTTCTTCAACCCAACAGGGACTCTTATGCCCAGCAGCCTACAAATATGGCTGCCGAGAACTACAACACTTCTGCTATCAGTCTCTTCAGTTTACTAATCACCATTAGATGTTTTACTTTCCACATATCTGTACATGCACCCAAGTGTCGTTTGTCGTGTGTGTGAGTGTGTGTGTGTGTGTGTGTGTGTGTGTGTGTGAGAGGTGTCACTGTATTGCTGAGCCTTACTTGTTCATGGTGCTGTTCTGGTCATTTGACCGTCTCTAGTTTTGACTAGAATCGTTGATCTCCTGGTTCTGGATTATTGACCATTGACTGTTTCATGACTCAGACTCTGTATAACCTTTGACACTCCTGTTTTCCTGCTCTTGACGCGGCTCCTAATAAAGTCCCCTGCAAATTCATTCATCAAGGAAGCCAAGCCGTCTGTCAGGGTAGGAGGCAGAAACTGTGGAGGAATTTGGTGCTGATGGTGATCAGTAACACCTGGAGAGCCTGATTTTCAGAAGTGTGGATACCTGATTATCTGTTCTTGGTGGCCATATGTGTGAAATGAACTTTTTGGGTTCAGTCCGGACTCTTTCATTATATAATAAATTAATGAATGAACTTCAAATAGCACTCGCATCCATAACCGGCCACTTCACTTGTCTGAATTGGACATCTGTTGTGCAGTCAGTTACTGTCTTACCATTATGATAGTTTGTCACTGCCATTGTCTGAATCGTCTGCACGGATACACGATACATCTGTATTCCACAACAGCTGTCTGACTGTTCATTTGTACAAATCTCTTGGCATTATCACATGTTCTACACAAGGCCTAACGTTGCACCCAACACTGCACCACTGACCTCGGCACTAACTTCGTGGAATAATCATCTAATGTCAACGTATTACACAATAAACCTTATGTTGATGCTTCCATAGCAATGAATTTCAAGGTGAGCAACACCAGGGAGAAAAGTGAAGGGTCATTCAACAGCTCTCTGCTGTAATGTTAGTTAATGTAAGTTAATGGTAGTGTGATGGTGCGCCGTTGTGCTTTAAAGATGGGCAAATGTGCTTTTAAAAATGGCTACTGTTGAAGAGTGTCTACATTTTTGGGCCCTTCTGTATGTTCCATAAAAGAGACAAAACTCAACATTGTACTTTTGCTTTTAAAGGTTGTATTCATTTTGATTTTAAAGAATCAAGCAGAATATATGTTTATATCTTCTTTTCACTGTACACAGAATAATGCCTCAGACAGTTGGCTTAATTTTGGAAAACATCAACTAGAGTCGATCTGCTGGAGAAAAAAAACAATATTTGATCGGCATGTTACTGACGTATTAAACTGCGCAAAGATTGCAATAGTCCTACATTATAACCCTGCTCTTTAAAAAAGGAAGGTGTGGAAGTTTGAGGACGCAGAATATTGTATTTTCTGTTTGGGGTTTGTGTGTGAACCAGCCACATGACTCAAGTATCCTCTGATTTGACTCTCAGTATTCACAGGGCATGACGGTAACAGAGTGGGTTGATTGGATTGAGGTAAAGAAGAAATCTTGTAAATTTCAGCAGTTAAAAACCCCATATGACTCAAAGGGGAACGTGGAGGCTACATGTGTACCATATAGTCATAGCACAAACCCAGGATAGGCTGTAGTTCATGGTGTGTCAGTGTGTTAACAGGAAATCAGGTGAAGGTTATTGTTTCTGGTGCACTCTTCTTAAGCTTTGTCTGTCGAAACAAACATTAAACTTCTAATGAAATGAAATTAAACCTGTTATTAATGGCCATTATCAATAATATCAGTAATGTCTGCTGCTGAGCACTACTGCGCATGCACAAATTAATTTCACACCAGTTCACTGCAACATTGGAAAGTTTCACAGCAGGTGTGTGTCTTTCATTATATTCACTTTTGTTGTTTATTTGTGCTTATAATTTGCAGTAAACAAATTTATTTTTAAACAATTTATGAAACTGTTTGCACACTTATGCACTATGAATCCTACAAATATGGGACCATATTTTGCCCCATAATAGGCTATTGAAGGTGCACGTGCTTTTTATTTTAGATCAATTTAAATCTGCTTTGTTTCAGTTGAAGTTCAGTTTGTTTACACTAATGTTTCATTTAAAGGACAACTTTACCCACAAGGTTTCCTTTTGCTACCCACAAAAAGGCTGCAAGACATTTTGTGTACATTGTAATCCTTTGCACAATTAGTCTACAGCATGCTTTGCGAAGGAGTTCTGTGTATTGTATCCTATGCTATGTCAGAGGATGTCAGAGGATGTCATCCTGTGAGTCGTGACTCATACAGGGAGTGCAGAATTATTAAGCAAATGAGTATTTTGTCCACATCATCCTCTGTATGCATGTTGTCTTACTCCAAGCTGTATAGGCTCGAAAGCCTACTACCAATTAAGCATATTAGGTGATATGCATCTCTGTAATGAGAAGGGGTGTGGTCTAATGACATCAACACCCTATATCAGGTGTGCATAATTATTAGGCAAC
>JAQMCW010000016.1:13273563-13284003 GCA_030068335.1 Chrysichthys cranchii | reverse complement strand
TGTGTGTGTGTGTGTGTGTGTGTGTGTGTGTGTGTGTGTGTGTGTGTGTGTGTGTTCAACCCCTTTGAGGCAAAACCCCCATCCCACACACTGCATTTATCACACAGCCGAGTGTTCAGCATGTGTTAACTGCCGGCAACAGGACCATCACTTACTCCGTCCTTTCCTCTGAAGCGGGTCCAAAGCTGCGGGTGGCGGCCCGGACAGCAGCATGTGGTTCTCATCTGCGTTCTCTCTACAGACCGGATGATAAAGCAGCTAAATAGAACTGTCTGGATAGGGACAGGTGCAATTGATTCCCCCCCCTCTTTTTTTTCCTTTTTTTTTCTGCGGAGAACTGGAATTCTACAGCTGTTCTTGGTCATGCGAATGTTATTATACAACAGAGCTTACGGAGACTCGGAATAATGAAGGAATACAACCTTCAAGTCCAGATGTTTTGGAGAAATGGGAGATGGGAGGCTTTTTAGAACTTGTATTCCCATTTGTCAAGTTGATCTTCAAACGCATAACTACAGTCAGACGGGGATTGACTCTTTTTATTGCACAAATCCAACAAATATTCTTGCCTTAGGACATGTTTAAAAACTTTTTTAGAAAATGACACAATTGATTATTTTATTCCACTGTTGCTATTATTTTTTACAAAACACCTAAGTGCAATTTTTTTATACATATATTTTTTTTTAGTAAGTTGGTTTATAGAAAATGACTGGTTTTTTTTCGCCCCGTCGTCATTTTTTCTGTGTGTGTGGGTGTGTGTGGGTGTGTGTGGGTGTGTGTGGGTGTGTGTGGGTGTGTGTGGGTGTGTGTGTGTGGTTATATTATAAAATAAACTTTATAACTCTGTTGTCCTCTTTGATATTATTGTACGTGTCTGAGTTCTGGGGCTGAACTGTGTCTCCTCCTCAGTTTACTCGGATTCGCTCCTTCCAAACGATTCAGAAACCCGACATCACCCATGCCTGTGCCAGGCCGAGTCGGCTCAGCAGGTGGAACAGGTACAGGTGTCAGTGCCAGGCACACGTCCCCCAGGTGCAGCTGTTGGCAGCGCAGGCAGCACAGATTAGTGGTTCTCTCAGGGCTGTAAGAAGACCAGCCACGACCGCACACAAAGAAAGGGTACTCCTCACACACCTCCAGGGAGATCTGCGAAACACACCCAGGCTTTATTGTCATAGCAGCCAAACACTCACTTCATGTGGAATGTAATGAATAAGTGCAAACGTGCAGCTGTTGCACGCTAATTCAGATTTCCTATAAAGTTACACGAAGCTCAGCGTTGCCAGAGATCACACTTACACCATGTGCTAGGTTGCCGAACTTTGAGGGGATCGGGTGGAATCTATTTGCCCTTTGGGAATAGCAGTGAATATCAGTTTAATTATTTAGTGTTTAAAAACAATGTAGACGTTAGGATGGCGAGTAGTTTTCTCATGAATTGGGAAGGGTCACTCATGCACTTGTAGCACTTTTCCACTCAACTGGCATGACGAATGAAAGGGATGAGTGACTTTGGGATTATTTTCTATGAAGGCTAATTTAATTAAATAAATAATTAAATCAGAAAGACAAGCACAAACATGGGTTGCATCTTGCTGAGCACACCACCGTGCTATGTTAACAGTACACTGATATGGGAGGAACACTCTGAAACGGGATCAATCCAGGGACCAGTTTATGCTCGGGTGATCATACATTCTCTCTTTGAGACCTGAAAAAATACATTTGGGGTGGGATTTCTAAATCACCAAAAACATCCTGGATTTGTTTTTTGTTTTTGACAGCTGCCATCCAGTTTGCAGGTGTCTGTCTGCCCTGTGACACCATCCTGTCCCCAGTGTCGTCTCTTTGGAGGCCCAAAATATGGTCACCCTAATATAACTGATAACAATCAGTCCTGTAAAATAACACTCATCCGGAAAATTTTTCTTCAACTGCTTTGTTTTTCCACTTACAACCACACAGTGGTGTATAAAAGGTTAACCAAATCTTGAAGCTCCTCCGTCTTTGCTACAGTTGTTGGCTTTTCTACCAATAGCAAGTAGCATTAAATAATCTATTGTGTATAACACTGCACAATGTGCTAACGGAATACATCAAGTCTAAGCTGGACTTATGGTAGACCTAAATGTTTTTGAATGATTTGGGTTTAGAGAAACATCTCAGTTCAAGAGACCATTTCCAAAAAGAGTAAAAAATTGAATAAGTGGTTGATTGTAATTTCCACCATTGTAACAACACCTAAAATCACAGTACTCCAACTGTGTCACAGTACTAAGAAGTTCTGGATTCAGGCTAGCACCTGTACCATGTTTACCACACTGTCCAGTGTAAAAGTGCTTTTGAGGACACTTCGAAACAAAAATCTAAATCTCGGTTTCCAAAGGTTTCTTAAACAATTGTCGATCTCCACTAATTGCATTTTGACCATTGTTTTGTGTGTGTACCTTGGATTGGAGGTTATCGTCAACCTCTACCTCCAAGTAGATCTGTCCAGGTTTCTCAGAGCATGTGATCTTCTTCACAGTGAACCTTGTCAGACTTAACTCTGGGCACGAAGCGGTACAGCACTCGAAATCCTCCAACTGTAAGTCCTCTACACGCTTCAGCTGACCCCTGTCGAGCTCTATCAGAGAGCCCTCAAAAAAGCGGGACAAATGCTGAGAGGAAGGTAAGGCAAGTTCTTGCTGTTCCTGCGTCTCTACTTTTTCACTCCTGGCCAGCAGAGGGTGCTCATCTCTCATAGTCACTTCAGTCCCTGACTTTAGTTGTTCATAGTTGGCACCAGACTGGTGAATAACAGGAAACCGCTGGTGCTGGAGATCTTCCGTCTCGGCGGCTCTTACTTGTGATAAGTCCCTAAACCTGGAATAATATTTGTGTCCGGAAAGATCTGTTCCGGACTCTGTCACGTGACCAAAATTCTGCTTTATTCCCTCTCTTGTGTAGTTCCTCTTCCTCATCCTCATATCAGTTTTAGTGCTCTCATTTAGAAGTCTCTCCTCCCACTGAGCATCTCTCACACTCCCCATGTCAAACTGCCCCCTTGAGGAATCTTTATGAAGAACCCTTCTGGTGTAATGAGGCGCCAAAGATCGAGGTACAGGTTTTATGATTTTTGGCTTGGACTGATTGGAGTACCTTCCATAGCTTTTAAGTAACAAATCTCTTGGTTCAGTAAGAGGAACATAGCTCCAGTAGGAAGAAGGTCCATAAAAATCATGGGCACTCATTTGATCGTTCCTATTTTGGTGGGACACACCTAATACCTGTTCGCTGCTTTCAAAATATGGAGTCCATGAAGAGAATGTTGCATTGTCACCTAATGGGTGTAAAAGAACTTGGTTTGAGGCACAGCCGGCATCGCTCCACAGTGGAGGACATGTGGCTGCAGAATGAAGGTCTATGTAAGAGACGGTTGCTGGTTCTCGTGTCCTTCTGGATCTCCTGAGGCTGTTCTGATTCCAGAAAGGCGAAGGTGTCTTGAAAACCGGCTCAGCTGGAGCGTCGTTCGAATTCCCTTTTGAAGTCCTCTTCTTGGGTGGGAGGGATTTAGGAATGGAAGGAGAGCCCCTTAGGCCATTAGCTGCCATGTTGAGGCCAAGTATTCTAGCACACTGCTTTCAGACGGTGTTTTTCACATGTTGTTGCTAGTTCATGACTGTGAATGAAGTGTAAATGGATGTATTTCCATTTGATTAGTGTTTAATCCAATTTAGGGGAATTTATCCAGTCCAGATTTGAAAGGTTGTGGATTTCTAGGTTGACGCATCAGTGTTCTTTGGGTTCACCTCAGTGTGAGGTCCAAGGTGTGCCAGTCTCCTGTTAGAGAACAAATACTATTATTGCACTCGTACTGATAAATGTGTAAGCATTTTAGATACAGAAACATTTATACTCTAAAAGTACTTCCCAAAGTCCGAATTATCCAAAGAAACCCTTGGGGAACCTGTTTATTAAAAAGTGTACATACCCAACTCTCATTAGTTTCGATGTGTTTTTGGCTAAGCTAGGGTTCTCAGCTCCAGTCCTAGAAACCCACTGCCCTACACTCTTAAAAAAAGGTTTCCCAAGGATTCTTTGGATGGTTATCGGTCCAAGCTTTCTTAAGGGGATCTCTTTAGAAGCTTTTCTGAAACAAAATCCCTTCCCCAGAGGCTTCCCCTGAGCTAAACACTGAAAAACTCCTTTAGAGTCCTACTAGGAACCTTTTTTTCTAAATGTACACTGACTTTTAAGTTCCCCTTGACCTCATCAGACATGGTTCAGTTCCTGAGGGAGTTGATAATGAGCTGATGAATTGGTTGTGAGATAAACACACGGTGGCCCAGAGATTAAAGTTCTGTGCTAGTGACTGGAAGACTGTGAAGTCAAATCCCATGAGTTTCCATGTTGAGCCCTTAACCCTCAAGTGCTCAGCCATATGCTTGGACCGTATTCTGGATCACTTTTAAGTGGTTTTGGATAAAAGCGTCTGCCGAATGAATAAATCTAGATGCTGGAAGTGGGGGGGGAACACTTGAAACTCCTGCAGATCTGACTGCACGCCTTGAGTTGAGAACATCTTCTAAAGGAAATATGGTGAATTATGTGGTTAGGTGGCCAATTATGCAATGAAGATTTTGGACCAATAACCAAAAATAAAGGAAAACACTGAAAAGTAGTCTACTGAATGGGAAAGGTTTTCTTCACCAAGCTGAATTTTAAAGGCTGAAAGGTTGGGTTTCTGAAATACTCAATGGCAGCACGTCTTTAAAACTAACAAACTACGACTCAGCTGAACACGAGGTAAACCCGCGTGATATCGCTGCACGCAGAACTTCCCCACACTGATCACATTCATCTGGTCAATGAAGTAGCAAGTGTCTTGTTATGGAAAATAGCTCCAAAACAAGTGCTTTTATAACGCTTTCGTGGGGGGCTTTCAGTCCGTGACATTCTATAATGCGATGATTGATTAAAGTCTGAAAATTTCAACATCTTCTCTTGTCGGAGAGCGTTACTATGGAAACAAAGTGCATATTGCAGTCTATAGGAGGTTAAGAGCGAAATAACTGCAGCTCGTGCTGAAAGGTTAAAATAAAACGCCATCAAGACACCTGTTAATTCAGACTTGGACGTCTCGGAACTGAACTGGACCGACTTGTCTGAAATGTATGGTTTCTTTTTATAACAATGGGGGGGAAAAGAGAACTGCGCAATGTGCCAAGTTAGAGCTAACCTCAGATTTACAATCTTTATGTCTGAATGAGGTGTATTTATTCAAACGCACACATCAGTTACTGAAATAGCTTGAATATCCCCAGAAGACACTGTTGGTCATGTATATGTATGTACCGCTAATATGAAGAATCCACAAGATAACCACAGTGCACTTCAGATCTAAAGGAATACAACAAAAAGTGTTCGCTAAGTACTGATAGCACTGATTACAAAAAAAACCCAAAACATATTGCACTCGCAAAGGGTTTGATCTTAATAGAAACTGAATTGTTTGTAATAGCATGAGGATAGGGTTTTGATTGAGACTTCACAACACATTCGTTAGACGTAACTACAGTCACTGTTTAGCCAAAGCATTAGTGGTTTTTGACCCTTTGCCAAAGTGATCCAGGAGCCACCTGAAAACTTTTTTTTTTTTTTTTTTTTTTTTTTTTTTTTTTTTTAAATCGGAAGCAATGTGATTCAAATTCAACTAGCAATTCACTAGCAAAAAGCCAATTCACTAAACGGGAAAAGGCGCAGGATGTGACAGTCTTGCAATTTAGCTAGGCACTGAATTGATCTTGATTTATCTAGATTTTGCATGTGATGTGTTGATTAGTAGATTGTTTACTGAAAAAAAAAAAAAGAACAAAGAGGATTCCTTGGTTAAACTCAATTCAATGAAATTTTAAATTTAGATATTTTCTTGTATACCTCTTTTAACAATGGACATTGTTGCTAAGCAGCTTTAAAGGAAATCTATGAATTAATAATAATATATACTTGCCCTTCTTACTAATATTTTTTTTTATTATGTGCGTTGTCTGGTATGGAGAAAACTACAGTACTAAATGTATAAAGTAAGGTTAAACACTCAACTGGATAGACATCAATTCATCTGATACATGTTGAATCATTTACGCTGTTAGCATGACATCTTCCTGTACACCAGCATAGGCTAGGGCTTTTGTACAAAAAGCTAAAAGTCTGATGGTTTTTGTTCCTCCTCTTGTGCTTCATAGGATTTTCTCATTAGCCATCTTGCCACCTCTGGATAAGAGCATCTGCGACGTCCTTTAAATGTAAATGTAAATTCTCAGGAATTAGATGTAGTACACCAAAATACACTGAGAAAATGCTTTGCAAGTGCTTCTGAAGATGAATAAACAGGGGCACTATTTTTAGTATTTTTCATCTTATTTATTTAAAAATGAGTTCGTACACAACGGATGAAGGACTCGTATTTGTTAAATGTTCAGGTTCTCAATAAATGGGTACGACTTCTAATTGTTTCTGTACATTTGTTTGATATAAAGGCTAAAAAAAAACAACTGTAGTATATATTTTTTCAAGAACAGAAACAGATAGGCAGCAATGTACAGAGATTAAAGCTTGCTAAACGTGATATATAAGTTAGATTACAACACTTGGTAAGTAAGACCTAGTGTGTGTGTGTGTGTGTGTGTGTGTGTGTGTGTGTGTGTGTGTGTGTGTGTGTGTGTTCTGATTAACCCTTTAAAGTCCTAACAATTCATTCATTCATCTTATTGCATAAGATTCAGTAACTACAGTGAAACTAAAAGGAAAAGTGTGCAGTTCTGAGAAGGATAAATATAAATCTAGATATTTCCTGAGTATTTAAGAAGAAGGACAGGATGCAAACACATAACATAATGTCCCAGGACATTACAGAGATACTTTTCATGAGATTAAATCTGTTAGATGCACTAGGATCTAGTATCAAAATGCAAAATGGTGTCTTCTGTGCAAATGCTATGAAACCAGACTTAATGTGTATGCTCTAGTTCTTAACCAAATAAGGGACACCCTTGTGACTGATGCATCTTCTCTATTTGAAAAAAAAATCTATTTACAGAATTTACAAAAGAATATAATTCTTTTTTTGCCCTTTTTTTTTAAGCAACTTTCTAAGAAATGTAACATGATCAGAAGAACCATGTGGCTCCACGCCTTATCCTGACTTGCACCACCAAAAGTAAAAATAAATAAATAAATAAATAAATAATCTTTTTCTCTCTGCATGTCTTCAAAAAACCTCTTAAAGATGCAGTATGCCTTTTCTATTTCCATCTACTATGAAATACATCATATAGAAAAGTGAATCGAAGTGATTTACCACTCAAGAAGCATGAAATATAATTTGGAAAGTTGAGTGTATGTAGTAATAATAATAATAATAAAGAAAGGAAACAATGTGTCTGATATATAAATCACCGAGTCGCTGTGTAAGTCAGGGGCATGATTCATAAAAACTTGTACATGCAAAGATGAGTGGAGCACAGACGTTCGGTTATACAGACTTAATACACATTTTCATGCATACCCACACTGAACACTGTTAATGCTATCATACTGCATATTAAACAAATGTTATATGAAAAATGCCTGAAATATATTTTTTCAGCAAGTGTGTATTGAATGCTATCTTGATGCTTGTAGGGAAAAAAGTGCTGACACACACACACACATGCTCATGCACATCAGGACATAAATGCATTCTCTTACCAAGATCACCCATTTTCTCCCTTTACACTGGACCTTATTAATAATTAACTCTCATTCAGTTTCTGAATGTTAAACACATACCCTAATGAAATTTACAACCTAATAACCATGTACAAACTCTCTGCACACTTTCAGATCTGAAATATAGGTGTGGACATAATGCCATCTTGAAGCAATTGCATAATAGTGAACACACACTTACACATATATACATATACACACACACACACACACGACTTTAGAAATGCATAGCCTACCTTGTTGTTCCCAGATGAACACAACGGTCTGGTTTGATGCAGCACCAGGAGGAAGTGCATAGAGTTTTGATGCAGACGTGCACACAAACTGTTATCTTTCATTCCTCCTACTCTCTCTCCCTCACTCTCTGTCTCTTCCTCTCTCTCTCTTTCTTTTGCTCTCTCACTCTCTCCCACTCTCCTCTCTCAGCTCACGCTATCCAACACCTCTCAGCTTGTGCCCTTTCTCGCTCTCTCTGTCTCTGTCTCTGTCTCTCTCTCTCTCTCTCTCTCTCCCCCTCCATCTCTCCCTATCGCATTCTCTCTCTCCATCATTGCAAACTGTATATTAATAAACATTAATGCAGTTTCACTAGTAGTGGGCGAAAAGCTGTATCGTGTGTCCACCACGTCCATGGTTTATTGCATAACGTTTGTGTGTGTGTGAGATACATACACAACCATATATTCGTTCTTTCGTTATCATAATCTTGAGGCACAATGGCTTTATTTCGACTCACACATTAACAAGGCCAGTGTTATTTAGTGACTACTGAGTGTTGAACTGAAATGTCAAACCCATCGTAACACATGGCTCAATAATGAGAGATCAAAGTGTGTTACTCCTAACTTTACATCATGCAATTTAGCTTGTGTGACTGAAGTAAAGCCCCCACACACACACACAGACATGAAGAGGGATTCTCTGTTTGAGTCATATCTCTGATCATCTGCCCACACACACACACACACACACACACACACACACACACACACACACACACACACAACTACACCACTCAATGTAAAACGAGGTGTCTCCAGAGTGCTCGCATGTATGTGTGTGTCCGTGTGTTTGTGACATTTAAGCCTAATGCTGATAGTTATGTTTTGCACTGTGCCCACACATTTTTAACAGCTGTGGTAAACTGTCTGTCTGGTCCCGAGTGCACAGTCAGTGCAATTTGCCGTGCTTTATTTTGAAAATGAATTAAGCAAGCCAAGATGAATATTAATCACAGATGTAACTGCTTTCATTTAAGTCTTTAGAAAACCGTGCCAGGCTCTGAAAAAGGCAGAAATAAATGAAATATTATGGGTCATGATCATTGCCAAGGAGACCAGCAATGTGTGTGTGTATATGTGTGTGTCTGTATGTGGGAGTGTGAGAATAAATGTTAGGTCAGCAATGCAGACAGGGTTGGGCAAGCTACTTAAAAAAACAAAACAAAAAACACTTAGCTAGGCTATGAACAAAAATAGCTATGTTCAAGTTATTGCAAATAACCACTGAAAGGTCTTAGGGTCTGTAACCAAGCAGCAACTGGGAGGCTCAAATGTTTATTTCTCAGTTGTATATCAACTGCTAAACGAAGACATATAGCTGTAAATCTAAAATACAAATGTTTATCACAGAGGAATCCAGCTACACCTACTCTACAACCTACAGTGCAGGACAGTGAAGCTACATCCATGACTGAGATTAAAAAAAAATCTCTTCCCCTTTGTATTTTTTTTTTATTTTGTTATATGAGCAAGCTAGTTTTAAGCCCTTACTTTACTATTCTACATAACTTATAGTCATGTTTCACAAATATAGCTCCATTGAAGCTATTTACATAGCCATTAATGTTATGTCAACAAAGCAAACAGGGTTGAGCAAGCTAATATTAAAATGTACTTAGCTAAGCTACGTGTCATTCTTCAAAAATGCAGCTATTTTAACGTTATTTTTAAAAATAGCCTTTCAAAGCTTTGTAAATTTAGCCCTACAGCAAGAGTAAGGTTTATAATTCTCAAATTCTTTCCAAACAAGTGTCTGGTAAATGAATAAACTCAGACATAAATGGAAAATGTGAATGTTTACCTCAGAAAGGTTTAGGCAGCTAAACTGCAAGCTACATGGTATTAGCATAACTGTGGTAAAATAAACAAAACTAATGAAATAATTAAAAGGTTCCCCTTTGTTTTATTTTGTTTAATAATTGTTTTTGTGACAGGTACCTTTTAAAAAGTTTTTTGACACAAAAGCTTTATATACCTAGAAAAAGTAGCATTGACTAAATCTTCAGTTTATTTGATAACAGTGTTTATTATCTGAATAAACATGGAGCTACATGTAAAATGTAAACATTTACCTCAGAGAACTTTAGAAAGTTAGACAACAGGCTACATGACAGGACACTGAAACTATATCTATGACTAAGGTAAAAAAAAAAATATCTATCTATCTATCTATCTATCTATCTATCTATCTATCTATCTATCTATCTATCTATCTATATGTAAAACCTGAATTCTAGAAAAGTTGGGACGTTCTTTAAATTTGAATTAAATGAAAACTAAAAGACTTTCAAATCACATGAGCCAATATTTTATCCACAACGGAACACAGATAACATAACAAATGTTTAAACTGAGAAATTTTACAATTTTATGCACAAAATGAGCTCATTTCAAATTTGATACT
>JAQMCW010000016.1:13261904-13272186 GCA_030068335.1 Chrysichthys cranchii | reverse complement strand
GAACGCTCAGAACACGCTGGAAGGTCTCCCTCCTCTTTAGCCCGGAGGACACGGCGTCCATGATTACCAACAAGAATTTATTTATTTTAATGATATGAAGCTGCCTGTATTAGAAACTATGACTAGGTTTACCTTCCTCTCTTCGTGTAATACCTACGTTAAATGAAATGTAGCCATCTAAGCTACTAGCTACTCTTCACAACTAAATTAAAGCTCTCCAGTACAGTAACAGTACACTGAAACTACATGTATTGCTAATATTTTCTGCTATAACTACTAATAATCCAAAAAGAAGCATATCTGCCAGACAGACATGTTTCTTTTATTATTATTATTATTATTATTATTATTATTATTATTATTATTATTATTATTATTATAAGAGAGAGCTGCTTACTTATCTCCCACTCCATGGTTAAGCTGCTAAAAACAAGAAGTTGTCACCAAAGCTATGAGTTCCTATACACAAAATGAACCCGGGTAAATTAAATCTGTTCTTTGGAGAAATATAAGACAGCTACATTAAAGCTATACTTCACAAAGCTACACTGCAGGCCACATGGCTAAAATGTCAGTAAATTAACTCTAGGTCAATGATCAATGTGGTCTTTTTCACGAATAACAGGTAATAATAGCAATGGAAATAGGAAAACAGTTAAAAAAAAACAGCTCCTCGGCTCTGTGTGTCAACTTAAAAATGAAATAAATATATAAAATGTCAACACTTTTCTTTTGAACAATCTACTTGCAACTGCACATAAAAAAATTTGATTTGTACGTGTGGTTATGATGAGAAAAAGCAAGTGGTTAGCACCAAACAGATGATGCAGTGTTATTTAACACCCACCTAAACACACTGCATACTATCAGAGACAAATCAGTCATTGGCATTCATTTCATAAAATCCACAGAAATACCAGTTACGAGCCTTGGTATTTATTGTTTTCTCAGGGCAGTGCTAAGAGGGTTGACTCATTAGTAACTATTAACCTTAAGTCAACTGCTTACAGATCGAAAAACATAACCTGATTAACAACACACACACACGCACACGCACACACACACACACACACACACACGCGCACACACACACACACACAAACTATTTATAAGTGAATTGATTTTTAAAAGTCATAATACTGCATTTATGTTACTGGAGAATATGGCTAAGCTCATCATTTATTCTGCTGAACAATATCTGGATTATAATCTTCTGAAGGTTGTTCGACATGAGATGTAATATTATTAGATATTGATAAATATGTAGTTTCTTCATTTTATACTTCTTGTTTGGATAAAGATGTTCATGTGCATGCTCAGTATGATTGATGAGGATTTGAGCTAGTTCAGATTATAAAGTGTTTTTATTTTTTTTAAATTTTTTTAGGCTTATTACAATGGTTGAAGTCACAGCACAAGACAAAACACATTTCAGCCAGGGAATGACAACATACATCATCAAAATTATTATAGGTATTATTGATTTAGTGTAATTATTACCCTGTTTGTTTCATCGTTTGAACCCAAACCTCAGTAACTGTGTCCTGTTGGGGGGAAATCAGAAATTAAGCCATTTATAATAATAATAATAATAAATTTAATACATAGCTAAGATCATATGATCATTGTTTATATAGTTCTATTATCTTCATAAGGATGCTCTGAGAGGGTCGAGTGGAATTTAGTTTACAGTTCAGACCTACAAAAAGTGCCCAGAGGATGCAATGTCCTATAGTCACCACAAGATGGCGATGTAAACAGCACTCTGTTGTAAACGTAGTGAGAAAAAAAATGGAAGGAAAAAAGCCAATTAGCTAAAACTCAGTGTTGAGCACAGGTTAGGTCCAGTGTGTGAGGACCAATATCTTAAAGAACAACCTTTTTTTTTTTAAAATAATGAACATTAATCCAACCAGTTCACATAACAGACAAATTTATTACAAGGATTTAATACTGAAGTAGCAAACCATTGATACTGTAGGTCAGTCAAGGTTCTTGCTAGCGACTAGAAGGTGATGAGGTCAAGGGCCCAGGGATACGATTAGATGTATAGCCGTGTCGCAGATTACATCGGAATAAAATGTGTAAAAAGATGATTCTCAGCAACCGTGCTGTACAGTACAAAAAGAAGGTAGATGCAACAGTGCAACCTTGTCATGCGATATGAGGATAAATAATAGGCCATGAAGAGCAATATAAAACAGTTTAACATTTTAACACAGCAGTGTACTAGGGTTTAAACACTGCTGTATTGAGGAGATCAATGAACAGACACGTGATTTAGTGGGCATGTTATTTATAGAAGGAGCAGGAAATCAGCATACAGGTCCTTTAACACTACTCAGCTCCGTGCTTGGTTTAGATTCTGCCTCATTTGTGTTGGATTGGAAAGAAAACCCAAACCTGTCTAAAACCTGTTTTTAAAAATTTATTCTGACAACCGTTTTCTGCTTAAAGCATATTTTAACACAACATCTGATTTTATATATATATATATATAAACAACTCTCGGTTGCGGTGCATGCAAAAAACAAACATATTTCAGAAACATTTCTGAGACATATTTGTTGTTTTCAGAACTGTACTGTATATAGTGGAAAATGTCACCACGTTAACAGGTTTCACAAACCACACAAATTAGGTTAACACACTGAGTGGGTGGAAATGTGATAAATAGCACTCAGGTTTCGGACTGTGATAAAGATATACATAGTGACCATGGCAAAATTCTAAGCATAAAAGAGATGTAGGTTCATACACTTTTGCTTTATAATAGGGAAAATGTTCAGCATCAGTGCTTTTTGTGCGTGCGTGCGTGTGTGTGTGCGTGTGTGTGTGTGTGTGTGTATGTATGTGTGTTAATGAGTGAGCCTGTTTCCTGTTTCCTGCCACCCTGGGATAGATAGACTGAGCTGAGAAAGCCTGAATGAGAAAAAGCAGGCCAAGGCTGACAAAACATAAACCTGCCTTTCCCTGTTGCATAACTCTCCCACCCCCCTCTAGTTTTTCTTACATGGTATTGTCTGAGCACTGAGTAAGCTCTCCCCTATGAATGACCACATGGTACGCTCCACTGGCCTAAGCCCTCTGTCTTCAGTCTCCTAAGTTAGACTGTGTGGGACAGGGATAAAGGATGAGCTTCATTGCTGTGAATGTGGCAGGGTTGGGACCATGCTGAAACATGAAACAGAGAGATGAGAGTATATGTTATGGTGGTGTACATTCTTGCTGCTGATGCTTTCCACAGTGTCTAACTAAGGATTCAGTCCAGCGTGAAGCTTCTCTGGTCCATCATCTCTCTCTCTCTCTCTCTCTCTCTCTCTGTGTGTGTGTGTGCACATCTGGAAACACAGGGATCATGAGCTCAAAGGGGGCAAACCTACACAGCAAACATCAGCCATGTAAGTATATACTTCACTCTTCAATGTTCACGGTTCAAGATATCCACCACAAGTGCTTTGTTAGTGCTTTTGACGTGTGGCGAAGATCTAGTGCTTATTATACAGGACAATACAACAAGTAAAATATTATACACAGTAGTATAAGGCTACCCAAGTTTCTAAACAGTGGAAATCTGCTATGTACATGTATGTACTGAAACCCTGGATCGTGTCATAATTGGGGACAGTGCACAGATATGTGGATTTACAGCCCTGTCCAACATGACCGATAAATGCTTATACCTTGACACAGGGTGAAATATCGTTCAGACTCTTGGTCAGATGTGATCTTCCATGCTTCAGAGTTACTATGAATGGAATATAACTAATAAGTTAATTATCACTGGCATTATGTCATTAGTGGACTTATTAACTGCATTGTGTTGTGCTCGGTCCTGAGACTGAAATTGCTTAGTCTGAGATGTGTTTTTTGTTGGTGTTGTTGTTGTTGTTGTTGTTGTTGGGCTCAAGGCAAAGAAATGCTTTCCAACATAATATGGTCCAGCTTTAAGCTTCAGGTATTGCTCGAGTTTAAAGGTGCAGTCAGAGCTCCAGGTTAAAGTTACAGTCACAGACGACTACAGCAGCAGTCAGAGATTTTATCTTAGGCTGGGTTCGCACTAAGGCAGGGCAAAGCTGAAAATGTAAATGATGATATTATTAAAAAATAATTTTAAAAAAAGCTTCTCCGTACACACTCCGAACCATTTGCCAAATGTTCTGCGCTGAAATGCCTAAGCGTTAGTTATTACGTCACTTCCCGGCCACTTGGTTTTGTTTGCAAGCACACGAACAGCTGTCATTTTCTGAAGTAACAAGCTAAACTTGACAGCTAATGGGTGAGATAACCTACTGTTACAGTGACTCAACCGAGAAGTGGCAACATGGAATGATGACGAGGTAGACTTTACTTGCTTCAGGTTACAAATTAATATAAAACAAACAACAACAACAAAATCCCTAAGAAAACTTTGACTGAGGGTCCTGTGTGAGTAAATATGGGAATATACAGCAAAGATTTACGTCTCAGTCGATTAGCCTGATTGTTTTGGTGTCCCGAGCACAAAATTGCACCAGTGTCATGGCAACCATACGTCGTCGTTTCTGAAAATGGATCTTTCTGTTTTCCCTTGTCCATGTCACAGTACGAGCCTGCTGTTTTCAAATGTATGCACCTCAGGGAATTTTTAACAAGTATCGTTTTCGGAGGCAGAAAAACGTTGCTTTGGTGTGGAAATTTTCACATTTGCCCAAGATACTATGAACGTAGCCTTAACAATCCAGTAAGGGATTTTACCTTAAGGCTCGATTCACTCAGTTCCTCACAGCTCAAAGGCCCAGAGGTCGAACCTGAGCTCTGGCTATTCTCTGTGTGGTGTTTAATGTAGGTTTTCTCCAGGTTCTCTAGTTTCCTCCCACCTTCAGAGTCAGAGATTCATTTTAAACATGCATTGCAGTCAGGGGTGTTAGCATTAAGCTCCTGGTTGGATCCGGAGCTCATTACTGCTTCCCGTCTGTGCAGGATGTCACACGTTTTCTCCATCTCTTCATGGGTTTCCTCTGGGTTCTCTAGTTTCCTCCAGTGTTCCAAAAACATACCTGTTGGCGGCTCTAAATTGTACACAGGTGTGAATCAGTGAGAGATTTTTATCCTAAAACTTCAAGCAGGAATTTCACAGGCAGAGACCAGGATTGAGCTCTTGACAAGGCATGAACACTTGAAACCGTGTTCACGTTTGTGGGTTGCTTGTGAGTTTTTTGCCCTCAACACTTTGCCACAAAATGTGGTAATTTCTCCACATTTGGACAGTTTTGTAGACATCGTGCATGCTTGTGGCGTTACAAATCCCTATTTTGACAGGGCTAAAGTGTATTGTGGAGAGGTTTCCAGGCACTCCTAATTCCTTCCCTTATTTGGAGGCAAGTCCCTTCAGGCTCTTTCAGATCATGGGCTGCCTCTTGTTAGAAAAGTGATCCTTCAGGCCAGTGCTAGTTTTGTTTCTCAGAGTGGAACACTTAAGGGAAATGCCATCTTTGATGCGATGAAGGTCTCTAAGGAATTGACCAGTCTGGGAGCTGTTTGTGACCAAACCTGTTGCTCTACTCAAGTCGAGTTCTTCTCCAGATCACTTTCTAGTGAATATTTCTTAATTCCTGGCAGAATTGTAGATTTTTTCATACCTAAACCGAAACATCACTGTGTGGTCATTTTAAGGAAGTTGTTCATGAGGACTGTTTGGTTCCCACACAATGCTCATTCTGTTTGCATCGTATTGCACTCTATTACACACACACACACACACACACACACACACACACACACACACACACACACACACACACACACATGCATGAGTATTGTGACCAGAAATTAGATCACAGAATGATAAATCGCACGTTATTGTGTTTCGGGGCCAAAGACCCATTGTGATATAGATTACATTAAAACTCTGGCCCGAGGACGTCATGCTCCCAATCAGGTCCAGCTGGCATGGCCCTCATGGGCGGAAGCGTTTATCTTCCGAGGAATCCTGTTGCTTGACTTGTAATGGGTAAGCCTGCAGCCTTTAGGATGGATTGTTCTCATTATGCCATACATAAATTACACATTGTACCTCCTCACACTTAATATAAGGGCGGTTATCCCAAGTACTTTCTGAAATGCAAGTTATTTTTGCCGTGCTTGTGGATTATGAATTGGCCAGCATCCAGTGTTTATCTGAAAAAAAAAAAAAAAAAAAAAAATTATGAGCGCGTATTGCAGTCTCTGGACTCATTGCCTGCCGTCATGCCTTTGTAAATAGAGCTCCAGAGCAACTGCCAGCTCTTTACTGCTACAGCTCTGTGTGCCAGCCTTAAATAGGTTGGCCAATAAAGTACTCTTGTCCTTTTATATAGTGCTAAATCATTGTGATGTAGCTTTACCGATGGACCAATCACTGATTCTGTAGAACAGCTTTGATTTAGTGGACTGACACGGGCAAAAATAGAACCTGCTGTCAGTATGGAGAAGGATACTCTGTGATTCTCTGTGATTTATAAACAGCCTGTATTTATATTTATATTTTTATATATATATATATATATATATATATTATTACAAGTGCTCCCCGAGTTATGATGGCCCGACTTACGATTTTTCGAAGTTACGATGCTGATTGTGAGACGTTAAAATTGTTTATAAAAATATCAGTTTGTAAACATTGTTTGTAAAACTATTTAAAACTTGTGGGCAGCCATTGTGCGTAACAACGTATGACGTACGCGGATGTTCGGACGACACCCGGATCACTCGCCTCGCGTGATGCCTCACTCTCTCCCGCAACTCACGAAGTTAACTTGTGTGTCGGTGTACTATACAGTGCATTTCCGTGTTTTTTTTGTGCGCTTCAAGAGCTAATTTTAATTCAAAAGCATGTCTTCTACAGGAAAAGACTGCTGGGTAGGCTAGGCTAAGCTAGGCTAAGATACCTAAGCTAGGCTAAGTGGTTTAACACAGTGGTTCGACATACAATATTTTCAACTTGCGATGGGTGTGGCAGAACGCGTCTCCATCATAACTTGAGGACTACCTGTGTCTGTGTGTGTGTGTGTGTGTGTGTGTGTGTGTGTATAATATAATATATATACAAAAAAATTAACTGTGTGGTAGCATGATGTGGCCTATGCCAATGCTAATATTCTTTACATTCATTACACAGCAACATTGTACGCTTTGATCAGTTTACAGTTACACAGAATTGCGAAACAAGTTAGACCTGTCACCACTTCCATTATATCAGTCATTCTCTCACCAACTTCATGTTCCTCACTCTTGAAGTCAAGGCAAAAATGTAGCTTTTCATGTTACAGATAAACCCCAAAGCCCTCTCCCCTGAATACTTTCCCATGGGGAAAAACTTCAAATTACGGGCTTATTAGCTTCCTCTGACTGTTTCGAAACCCGCTCACTAAAGACGAGTCTCCTTTTTCTTTTTCTTTTTTTCCTACCTAATCAATCCACTGAGCGTCACTGAAATCAGGACGTTGAGGAACCGCACCCGAAGGAGCGCTGATTCAGAATCAGCAGTTTGATTGTGTAACTGCAGCTTCATACCCGTGTGCAACTTTTTCCCCATAAAAACCCCCAGACAGACGATGTAACTTTTCCCTCCGCCGTCTTCATTGTTTTACTCTGACAGTGATGCTACTCATGCCTCGTTCCTATGAGAAATGGTCTTTGTTGCACTGAGCCTTAATTGTGCACTCTGCTATGTGCGATCTTTTTATAGCTCATCTGAATGGGATTTGACCTATTCTTGACCTTCTCTTAAAGACTTCTATGGAGGAGACTAGAGGGTTAACAATGAGGTCATTGTGGAGCGAAGCGAAGGGAAGGGATCTACTGGTGCTGGGTTGTGCTTCACCCCGCTTCTGAAGCACATGCGCACACACTTGCTCCATCAATAATTTACTCCTGGATCCATGCCCAAATGAGATAGCTCAGTGGTTGTGAAGCGGAGGACAGAAGAGATGAAAGGAGTGCAGGGGAAATTTTTGCACTCATCAAACGCCGACATAAGAGAAGGTTATGAGCGACCGTGTCAGACTTTCTTTTGACTGTGCTGCTGAAATTATAAAGACTGTCCTGTTGCTCATCCCAGCACACTTATTCACCATTTATTCATAGTGAACATCCTTTCAAGAGTACCATTTGACTTCATCGTGAACGGCTGTAGAAGAGTCATGATTTATAATTGGTGCTATCCAGAAGAGGATGGGTTCTTCGCCTCAGGGACTTGTTCCTTCCCACTGTCGCTTCTTGCTCCCTCATTAGGAGGATCTAAATATACATCTGGATTATTGAAAATTTATACAGGACAGTCCATGCATTTTCATGTTCTGGTGAGGCTGACTTGATGAGAGATGAATACAATTTAATCCCAGATAACGACCACATAACGAACGCACTATGCTTAATGCAACGTTAAGTGTGAGATAAGCGTGTGTAGTGGGGATTTAAAATGGAGTTTCTTTAGGCATGTTTCAGTTAGGCATGATTATGGCATCGGATCAAGTCATGATAAATACCGTAAAAAAAGTCCAGCACCGTTGTCTGAATGTTTTAATGTAACCACAATATAGCACACTGGAATTTATGCAAATGCATGCACGTATGCCCACACACACACACACACACACGCACACACGTTTTTATTTATGTATTTGTTGGGAGTGGGCGGCACGGTGGCTGAGTGGTTAGCACTATCGCCTCACAGCGAGAAGGTCCTGGGTTCGAGCCCCGGGTTCGGCACAGGTGCCTTTCTGTGTGGAGTTTGCATGTTCTCCCTGTGTTCGCGTGGGTTTCCTCTGGGTACTCCGGTTTCTTCCCACAGTCCAAAGACATGCACAGTGGGGATTAGGCTAATTGGCCGCTCTAAATTGCCCGTAGGTGTGAATGTGAGTGTGAATGGTTGTCTGTATCTGTGTGTCACCCTGCGGTGTGGATTGGCAACCCGCCCAGGATGTGTCCCGCCTCTCGCCCGATGTCAGCTGGGATTGGCGCCAGCTTCCCCCCGCGAGCCTGAACAGGACTCAGCAGCCGAAGACGAATAAAGAATAAAGATGAATATTTGTTGGGACCTCCCATTCATTTCTATAGACATAACCCTATCTATTACAACCCTAATGCTTACCTAACCCTAACCTTAACCATAAGTAACTAAGCAAAATATGAGACTTTTGGCTATTTCAGTTTTTTAATTGCCTTTTTTTGCCCCCCCCCACACACACACAGTATCAAAAAAAACCAAAAACAATGGAATGACATTTGAGTCCAGTATTAAATATGTAAACATTTCATGAATAAGTAGGACCCTCGTCCCTTTTTCCACAAAAAGTTTTTTTTTTTCCTCCCACAGAGAATACTAAATTAGACAGCTTCTTAATTGCAGACCCTACTTATCTTGATCACTCAAATATTAAAGAGTACAGTTTTAACTGATAAAGGACTGATGAATAATATGGTCATTTGCATCCAGAAAATTGACTTTAGGCACCTGCGTATCCTGACTCTGAATACCAGGAACTCTCCCTACGTAAACATCAACATAACTTTTGGACTTAAGTGGCCCGTATGAATGTGACACATTGCGTGTTAGTTCTCTGCTGCGTTCAGATCCAGCTCCTTAAACCCAAACCAGTATTCTCATCTGTTGAAACTGGCATGGACAGCTGTGGAATGTGAAACGCACTCAGACAGCTGTGGAGCCAGGAAAGAGTTTTCATTCCGTTTTTTTCCCATTTTTTTGCACCTCGTGCCCAAATGCATCTTTTATACTTTCAAAATGCAATAATGTCATTAGTCATTACTTTTCTGCTGACCTGGTTTTAAGTTATATGACATGTTACCATGAGGATAACTACAGGGTCTGGTTTAAAGTATGTGGGGTTTTCCAGCAAACAGCAAGCAGCTTTTCAGCTATTCTAGGAGACACACCCTGTACTGGAACAAAAAAAAAAAAGATGTATCAAAAAATACATTCCTATTTAGATGTACTAAAGTACTCAAAAGACCTAAGATTTTATTTTTGCCCAATTATCTATAACAGCAGCTTATAAAGTGGATCCTCGGCTTGCGAAGGCGTCGGATAGTGAACAATTTGACGTACGCACTAAATTCCCAAACTCCTTTTGTACCGACCGTATGAGAACCCAGCCCATGCTTTCCGCCACAAACATTCAGTTCCGGTCGAGGTGTTCAGTGCATTTTTTTTGTTGTGTTTTGTTGTGTTTCTCTGCATTTTTGCTCTATAAGCTTCATTATGGGTCCCAAGAAAGTGGAAATGGTAGTGTGAGTAAGA
>JAQMCW010000016.1:13228256-13238675 GCA_030068335.1 Chrysichthys cranchii | reverse complement strand
AACCCCCCCCCCCCCCCCCCCCCGTTGTCCTGCACACTATAGTGTTTTCTGTGTTTTCCCTCCTCCAGCTCTCCCACTTCAGCTCAGTTTAATGGTTAGTTGAGTGAGTCAGGTTGAACACCAACACGTGCCAGACAAGAGGAACTCCAGAACCACAGTCGGGCGACCTGTCTGTCATGTGATGAACCACTTTTGCAACAAGAAAGTACAGGAAACAGTGACCCTGATTAAGGATCTTGGGCTAACGGTGTCTCTTAGGGCTGCGTAATGTGCTTTCATGTGTGAAATTGCGTCCTACAAACATCATGCGAACAAAGTGCACTGTGGGTATTAAAGTGCCCTCCAGGGCGTATTATATTATTTGGACATCTTTGCTGTGGCGTTATGGGAGTGCACACACTGAAATGTCTACAGTATGCCTTTACTTCCAAAACAGTGCAATATTCCACACGGTATTTAGCGTAAAGTGGAGGCCGTGGTTTTCCTTTTTAATTTATTTAAAGCGGTGGTGATTAAACCCACCTTTAACATTTATTCCGGAGTTCTTGGTTACTAGTTTGCCTGACTGCTCGCTTGTATCCACACTCAGTGTCCACCAAACAAGTCAGCCTATAACTAACACCATCATCCAATGTGTCTTTGGCTACAAAAAGTTTGAGAGCCCCTGATTTCAGGTATAGCAAGTAAATACAGCATATATATTAAACCCCCCCCCCCCCCCAAATGTTATAACCGAAACCATAGCTGTTAGAGACCTGCTGATTTGCCATCCCCGTACAAACCTGAATATCATAATACATATCCTCTGTCATGAAAGAGTCGTATTTAACACTGAATAACGTATACGGATATAGAAACGTATAATTAAGTAGCTAAACGGGTTATCTAATATTCAAAGGGTTTTATGTGTACGTGACAATGAAGAACCGAGGTCGTTCCACCCGTAACTCAAAGCCTGCACCGGTGTACTCTGTGGCGTGGGCGCTTTTTGCACAACACTGTCTTGTTTCGTTTGTTTCGGCACAATAAGTGGCGGCATGTGAAAGCACTCTGTCTTGTCTTGACGGCAGACTAAAAGGTCCTGCGCTCCCTCGCTGTGAGCCTTAATAACAGAGTTGGCATTGAGTAAGTATTAAGTATTTACGAATGCTTAGCTCATAGAAAAGCTCCCCGAAACAAAGTTATTCTCATTCACGAAGTGTTTAATTCAAATCAGATCTCTCTTTCTTTTGCTGCTGTTGTTGGGTTTTTTTTTTGTGGAGCGTTTTGTATAACACAGGGAAACATGACCTGCCCACTGGACCATGGCCAGGGAAAGTGCCGTAAGTAAGTGCATACTGAGTGCAAATTGGCTGCGCACTAACCAGGGTTGGACATTTTCCCCGGATGGTAGCACAGATTTAACTAAATACGCAACGGTTATAAAGGGGGCGCAGATTTAATTGACTGTTGAAATAAAAACACAGTCCAGTGGGGAAAGTGAAAGGAGCTGTGTTTATTGCGAAAGGTCAAAGGTCTCTTCACAAAGCTGCGTGCATGTGTATGTATCATACTGCAAATCCAATATGTTTCAGGTTGGTTTGAGCAGAAGGCAATAAAAACGAGCAAGCACTTCCTGGAGTGTCTTTACCGTACAGAAAAACAACAGCGTGAACCCGCTTCTCCACAGGGCATGGCCGAGACGTTAAGAAACGATATTACCGAGACTGACATTTCCATAAAATCTCATACGTTGCCAGTGTTTATCACGTCGTCATCATAAGATGAAATCGAAAGTGCCTGCAAAAGAAGGAATTGTAATTTCCGTATTTTGAAAAAGTCAGAAGTGAGGTAGCCGTATTCCGTGACTAAGCGGGACATCGTAACGGCTCTAGCGCTACCGTATGATGTACGATGTACCAGCAGCGCCGATGGATCCGTCGTCTGTCGGGTTTTGGTCAGGACGCATTTTTGTGCGGGGGCCATCTGGGAGCTCTCGTCAACAGCTTCTGTCCGAAAACCCGGAGAAGCTCTAGAGACGCCAACGTCGGGTGACCGAGCTCTCTCAGTAGTGTACAGGCCACCAACTGCGCTCTGCACGGGGGCAGTGTGTTCTCACCGCACAGTAGCCAGCACTGAGCGCACGGCCTTTTCCATCGTGGCTTTTCTTCCCAGTGAACACAGCAGAAAGCCCGGGCTGTTTTATTAATTGCTCAGACATGATGAGAGAAGTCAGAACTCGTTTGGCACATCATGAGCAGCTGGGCTGAGTATTGAGAGAAACTTTTCACAGCCAAGCCAGAGCTGTGATTTGTTCTCCGACAAGCATTTTTTATTCATTTTACATTTACATGTACTTGGCACACAGTTCCATCCAAAACGACACTGTCATTTGGTAAAGGAGCTGACAGTGATGCGAGTCAAACATGACTAATATGGAGGTAAAAATGTTCTTTTTTTGCGCCTCAGGCTGTGCGCTATATTTAAAAATGTTTATTTATTTATTTTTATGCTCTTTGTTTTTCAGGTATGGTGCTGGTACGAAGTGAAGCCGGCCAGTTGCTCATGATCCCTCAGCAAGTGTTGGCTCACATGCAGGCCACACGCGCTGCCACCCCTGCCAGCACCACGCCCGGACAGGTCACCTCCACACAGGTAATCACCACAGCACTCACTTACTGAGCACAGTTTTTTATTGATCATGGTAGCCACATGTAAATCTGAGCTCCTTAGATGAGAGCAGTATCTAACCGGTTTATCCAGGCAGTTCAACATAAGTGTTTCTCCTGATTATGTTTGTTAAAATTAAAGTAAGCTGCACCGTTTTAAAACGCACGCAATATGAGCACACTGGGCCGGGTTCCAGGATAGCAGAGGGACGTTACCATCGCCGATAACGGGACGTCATATGGTGGTTCATTTCTCCTCCAGGCCTTCTTAAAATCGACCAGTGCTGAGAAATTGTAAGTTATTTTAAGAATGAGGAAGTTTTACTTTCTGTCCAGTTAGGTAAAATGCTAGTTTTAGCAAGAAGAAGGAAGTTCGTTCCTGCAGTCACTTGTATATTACAAAAACCAAAAACAGGTGTTTCCCCACCCTCTTTTTTCTCTCTCTGTCTCTCTCTCACTCTTGAAGTTAATGAGACAAAAAAAAGCGTGTTGTCATTCTACATGGAAAGTGCACAGAATTTCCTGTGTCGGAAAAAAACACAGCTGTCGGAGCCCAACCTCCGATCGTTTCAAAGCGACGATGCTGGGATCTCCTGACAGAAATGTTAAATAATAGGTCTCGTAGGTTCTACCGAGATAAAGGTGTTTTTTTTTTTGTTTTTTTTTTTAAATTGGGGATTATGAAGATTTTGTTCAATTCTACCATTTGGCATTATTATTATTATTATTGTTATTATTTTTGGGACATTTAATACAGAAGCATAATTCATATTAATGCCACGTTGGTAATAAGAGGCTTTTTGTTCAATTTTCTGTACGTTCAGTTTTTTTGTAGGAAGCTAGTTTTACTGTCATTTTTGTCGTGTCGTGACAATGTCTCGTGATTTTTATTGCGATTCTTTCCAGCGTAGCACCTCATTGACAGGACTTTCCCTTTAGACAGAGCGAAAGGATGAGAAAAATGAAATGGAGAGCATCTCTTGGCTAAATCATGAGCATGCTGGGGTCTGTTTTTAATCAACAAATCCATGATGGCATTTCATCTGCTTCTAGTCTGAGACGAGAAATGCGATCGAATAGTGGTGCGTAATGAAACAAACAAAAAAACCATCTGAAAGCTTGAAAAAGCTTCTAGGGTTGAACCTGTCGAGTGAGTGTGGCCTTTCTGTGCACAGTTTGCATGTTCTCCCAGTACCCGTGTGGGTTTCCTCCGGGTGCTCCGGTTTCCTCCTACAGTTTAAAGACATACAGATTAGCTCGAGTGACCACTCTAAATTGCCCGTAGGTGGGAATGTGAGTGTGAATGGCTGTTGTTATCGATTGGCAACATGGGGTACTTGCTTGGTGTACCCCACCTCTCGCCTGAAGTCATCTGGGGTTGGCTTCAGCTTCCCCTGCAACCCTTAACGGATAAGTGGTACAGATGATGGATGAATGGATGGATAGATTCCAGTCCAAAGTATTTTCTGTTGTTTTTTTTTGTTTGTTTTGTTTTTTTTAGTTGATATTCTGTGTGAAATTTTTCTCCACCATGTTTTCTCTGCAGACCCCTGGAGCTCCCATCCTGGCCAGACCAGTGACTCCTACCATCATCAAGCAGGGCTCACCGACAACCAGCAGCACCAGTGCTCCCACACTGCAGAGGCCACCTGTGCAGGTAAAACCTGTGCGTGCGCGCACACAGCCACATCAAACACAGTGCCCCTTCAACCCGCAGCTCTTCCTGTAGACAACGCATCGAATTTACTCGGCTGTTAGTTTTATCACAGTTTCCTGTCAGTCAGTAGCCGTGTCCAATAATACGTCCAACACGGGATCTATATCTTCTTTATCTGAGCTCTTTAGGATTAAACCATTTTTTAAAAATATTGAATAATAAATTGATTGACTCATTCATTACACAAGCAGTAAAGAAACATACCATGATTTAGGAATTGTCCAGAGGACTAGAGAAAACCGCCCAACACGCAACCTAGCAAACCCACATTATCAGTCTGACAGGAATTTCTTTGTCATCTTGTCACATGGCACAAAACAATTTCTATACTGCTGGAAAAGCCTCAGTGATTGCAATGTTATTGCAGCTGAAACCAGACAAGTCACGGACCAAAAAAAAAAAAAATCAACCTGATGTTCATGAGCATATGGCTGTTTAAAACAGTTAATGAAGTAGCTCTGTTCTGCGGGAAAACTAAAAAGCAGGCAATGCTGGCGACTTGATAGAGTGGAACGCATCAGGGCGCATCGTAGGTCACCCTGTAAACGTGATATAGCTACATACATCGCAGGGCGACCACTACAAGAGGTCCAAGTGCTCACAAATGACATTTAACCCTATTCAGAGCTGTATTTAGTGTGAACAGGGCTTAACACTTATGTCACAGTGCTTCATTGATGTTTACAGTGATTGCTTCTTAAACAAACGCACAATTTAAAGGGTTTTAAGAGAAAGGGTAGTCAGTCCTGTACTTAATTATGGGGTAGCTAAGCTGTGGCAAGTTTAATTGTTTAATACTAACAAGAAAATTCACGCCTTTATTTATTTATTTTTGTATTTTGTGGGGTTTTTTGCCTTTTGAACACACACACACAAAAAACAACAGTTTGAGAAAGCAGGGCTTGTGCACTCCACAGTGGCAAACTGCAGACTAAAGTGTTAAGCTGGTCTCTGGGGTAACGTGTGCTCACACGCAGACGGCGCAGAACACCAAACATGACTTCACATCTCAGCCAAAACAAAAAAAAACATGTCCAAATCTTAATCAGCAACTGTAAGAGAATTTTTAAAAAATTTTTTTTTTTTTTTTATTTTAAACTAAAATTTGTGAAGGTCAGTGAAATAAAATGTATAGAGGCATGACTGAATGGCGACAGTAGTTTTAACTTAATTTATTTCATAACCATTAATGCTTAGTTCATGGCCGTAGGTTCTGTTTCATAGAGAAGCTGCGTTTTACCATTACTGATGAACGCTTTGGATGCTGAACAGACGAGACGCCTGTTTTGAATTTAACTTCACGAGGATGAATGTATACTGCTCTATACACGTCCACTTGCTGATCAGAGCAGGGACGGTACATGAAATGGAAAAACTATAAAACTTTGTGGGATCTGTCCTACTTTCTGAGCGATCGCTTCTAGCCCTGTAGGTAGCCTGTAATCCGAAGAGCCGCCTTCAGCTAAATAATGCACATGAACGCGCGAGAGTGGATACACAGCAACAGAGTACGGATGCTGCAGAAGCTGAATTAGTTTATGCTTTAAAAAAAAAAAAAATTTGCTCTCAGAACTGCAATATTTTATTTTATTATTATTATTATTATTATTATTATTTTTAAATAGTTAGAAGTTCTTGGTGAAATAGTTTCGCCAGACCCCTGTGTTCGTTTCAACATTTTTGTATTCGGGTTCTGAGACAAGACTCAAGAGTTTAATATTGAAATTTAATGTTTTATCCTTTGTGTCTCTGAATTTCTCAGCCGCAGTCGGTGGGCCCTGTGTTGGCAGTGCAGCCGGGCACCGCCCAGAGAATGGTAACTCCCACTACGGGGACCAGCGTCACCTTGGCAACGGTGAGAACCTGGGCGTGAACGCCCCTAAATAGCTCGGCGTCAGGAGTTTTATCACAGACTAGCATGTTTACATCTGCACATGTTTGTACACTCTTGGAAGATGTATTTGCAAGCAGTTGTTCTTTTTCTTTCCTGTTTTATTTGCCTTCTGTGCAACTAGTATTTTGGCGCAGTGCACATGTGACAAGCACAGCTGGTGAACCCAAGGTGTTTTCCATATTGCTGTAATATCCCCTACCTGCAAGCACCTTAAAATCCCGTAGAAGTGGGATTTGGATTGTTATGAACGGTTTTGATCATAACGTAACCTCCTCCTGGTGCGTGTCGTAATGAATTTTATGTCCTGCCTGACTTTGTTTCGCTCTGTGAACGCAGGAGACGATGGAAAACGTGAAGAAGTGTAAGAACTTCTTGTCCACGCTGATCAAGCTGGCCACCAGCGCGAAGCAGTCGTCGCAGACGGCGGCTAACGTCAAAGACCTTGTTAAGAACTTGCTGGTGAGTGATGTGTGCGTGTGCGCACGCGTGGATGTTTGTGAAAGTGTGAAAAAGTTAACGTGTGTATTGGTGTGTGGGAAGTTTTCAGATCAGAATGAATTTCTGGGTGATCCCTCAGTTGAGTAATCATCAGGAAGGTTTTGATTATTAAGAATCATAACACACGGTAACTTTTTTTTAAGTTAATTTTTTTGTTAACGTGCATGTTTTGGTTTCCTGACTAGGCTAAAAAGTGGTAGCTAACTTGAGGTGCTAATGTATGTTGCAGTAGATTAATGTGTTAATATACAGTCCTGTTTCCAAAAAAGCTGGGACGCTGTGTAAAATACAAATAAAACAGAATGTAGTAATTTGCAAATCATGTAAACCCATATTTAATTAAAAACAGAACAAAGGCAATACCGTGAACCCCTGCCTATCGCGGGGGTGACGTTCATATATATATATATATATATATATAAACCATTTCCACTCTCTTATTAACCTTTTCCACACTCTTATAAACACATCCTAGTCTCTTAAACATTTTCTACATTCTTAAACATATGTAATTTTAACAACATATAAAATTCTACATGGGTACTTACTTCCTGTTTACAGCCTGTTTACTAGCTAAAGCGGAAGTGGCGTACACCGCCACTGTGTATTCATCTGCTGATGAAATACAGTGCATACTGTTTTATTTTGATTTAAATGTTCTTTTAATGTTTGAATGAACATTTTTTAAATTATATTTTATATTCTAGAGTCCCGCGAAAGCCAAAAAATTCTGTGAATCCAAATTTGAAAATCCGCGATGCACTGAACCCGCAAGAGGTGAACCGTGGTATTGCGGTGGTTCACTGTAGTTTCAAATACTTGTTGAGTCTCCCCAGACCACTTAAATTCCTCTGGGGTCTTCTTAGTCAAAGTGCTAAGGGGGGCTGCCGGAATCTCCAGATAAACTTGCAGAATAAATTAGCCAAACCTAGAAAATGTTAGACCATGCAGACCAAGGTGGGGCAAGGCCACTCCAAGATGGCCTTGACTTTTGCCAGATCTTTGCTAAGACTCACCTGAGACACCATGAAATCCAGAAAGGAGGCTGTGGTAACATGGAACTTTCCAGAGCACCTTGTTAATAAAATGTTGGAAGACCTCTGGGGCATATTTGTAGTGCTCCACCAGCATAATTATCTCGGTCTTCCATTCATCCCCTGGCTTAATTGGGATACACTTGTACGCACTGTCCAGGTCCAGATGCAATGACCCACGCCATCTCTGGCATGAGTCATCTTTGTAAAGTCTATTAAATAGTCCCCATGATCATCTCAAATGAGACACACCTGTGCAGAGCTTGTGACCTCACATGACATGATTTGCTGTGCATGCATCGTAAGAGCTCCCAGCGCGAAGCGCACCACATTACAGAGTGCCCGAAAACGGGTGCGCTGAACACATGCTCTGTATGGGCAGATTCATGACAGAACCCCCCCAAAGGCGCTACTCCTGGAGCGCCTTTTCGCTATGGTAACCAATTGGGGGACCCGGACCTGTGGGTTCAGGGCTATTTCTGTTAGGTGGTGGTCTGAGGCTTGGTTTGGTCTTGAACTCTCGCGTGACCGTGACTTGGCATGACCGTGACTTGGGGCGTAGACTCTGGTGTTGGTGTGGATCCTGGCATGATCATGGAATGGAGCATAGATCCTGGCATGGATTTATACATGGCTGTGAAACAGGGCGTGGACTGTGACATGAACCTAGATGAGGCTGTGACATGGGATGATGGCCCAGGCATGGCTGTGGCACCGGACATGGGCCTTGGCATGACTGTGGGCTCTGGCGTGGGCCTTGGCACGACTGTGGGCTCAGGCGTAGCTGTGGCGAACACTGGCATAGCTGTGGTGAACACTGGCATAGCTGTGGTCTTGGCGGGTTCTGTGGCAGATTCTATGATCTTGTCGGAGTCTGTGGTGGATTCTGTGGCTGGCTCGGTGACCTTGGCTTTTACTGGGTTTCTAAGTGTTGCTCTGAGATACAAAACTGAGGTTACTAATAGCAGAATGAAATTAACAGAGAATGCTGAAGCTGAGGCTGATGTTTCTGTGGCGACAGACGAGACTGTGACAGAGGCTGGCATTTCGGCAGTGGTGGACGAAGCTGTGGCTGAGGCTGGCCACGTTGCAATGGCAGACGAGGCTGTGGCTGATGCTGGCCACGCTGCGACGGCAGACGAGGCTGTAGCTTGCCTCCCTGCAACGGTGGATGAGGCTGTGGCTGGCGTCCCTGTGATGGCAGGTGATGCTGAGGCTGAGGCTGACATCCCTGCGACGGCAGGCGTCTCTGTGGTGACCGATGTGGCAGCGGCCTCTGTGTCGGCCGACAGCTCTGTGGCGGTTGCGGACGGTTCTGTGGCGGTCACGGACGGCTCCATGGCAGATGCGGACGGCTCCGTGACCTGAGCTGAGGATGACTCTGTGGCTTGAGCTGAGGACGAGTCTGTGGCTTGAGCTGTGGATGAGTCTGTGGTGAAGACTGAGAACTCAGAGGCTGAAGACTCTGTGGCAGAGACGAAGAGCTCAGAGGCTGAAGATTCTGTGATGGAGACGGAGAACTCAGAGGCTGAGATGGAGAGGTCTGTGACTTGGGCTGAGATGGAGAGGTCTGTGGTTGGAGCTGAGAACATGGCGTTCGATGAGGCATCGGACTGAGGTTCCGACGGCTTGGCTTCCAATGACAAGTCGGACTGTGGCTTCACTTCTGATGACGAGTCAGACTGTGGCTTGGCTTCCAACGACGAGTCAGATGATGAGTTGGACTTGTGATGAGGTGTCAGATAACGACTTGGTTTCTGATGACTTGGTTTCCGATGAGGAGTTGGACTTGGACGAGGAGTCGGACTGTGACTTGGTTTCCGATGACTTGGTTTCCGATGACATGGGTTCCGATGAGGAGTCGGACTTTGACTTGATCTCCGACGACTTGGTCTCCGACGCGGAGTCGGATGTGGACTCGGTGGAGTCGGACGTGGATATGGACTTGGAGTCGGATGTGGACCTGGAGTTGGACGTGGACCTGGAGTCAGACGTGGACACGGTAGCATTGGACACAGACTTGCATTTTTGCTTCCTTTTTTTCCTTTCTGGTAATGAGAACTCAACATTAACTCCATGAGTTGTTGGAGGGAGTGAGGCATCATGCAAGGTGAGTGACGCATACATCCGGGCATCGTCCACGTATTTCCAGGTGTCGTCCGAGTACTTCCGGGTGTCATCTGAACATTGGCGCAGCCAAGGGGCGGAGGGTGTCACGTTCAGTGGCCTCAGAATCCCGTCTCTGCTTTTTGCGGATGATGTGGTTCTGTTGGCATCATCAAGCGCTGACCTTCAGTGCGCACTGGGGCGGTTCGCAGCTGAATGTGAAGCGGCTCGAATGAGAATCAGCACCTCCAAGTCCGAGGCCATGGTTCTTGACCAGAAAAGGGTGGAGTGCCTACTGCGGGTCGGGGAGGAGTTGCTGCCTCAAGTGGAGAAGTTCAAGTATCTCGGGGTCTTGTTTATGAGTGATGGGAAATTGGAGCGGGAGATGGACAGACGGATTGGGGTGGACGCTGCTCCGGTCCGTTGTGGTGAAGAGGGAGCTGACCCATAAGGCAAGGCTCTCTGTTTACCGGTCCATCTACGTTCCGACCCTCACCTATGGTCACGAGCATTGGGTAGTGA
>JAQMCW010000016.1:13155889-13171032 GCA_030068335.1 Chrysichthys cranchii | reverse complement strand
TTAGAGTCGCCAATTAGCCTAATCCCCTCTGTGCATGTCTTTGGACTGTGGGAGGAAACCGGAGTACCTGGAGGAAAGCCTCACGGACACGGGGAGAACATGCAAACTCCACACAGAAAGGCGCCGAGGTCGACCCCGAAGATCGAGCCCAGGACCTTCTTGCTGTGAGGAGACAGTGTAAACCACCACACCACCGTGCCGCCCCCTTAAATTGTATTAAATTTCACTTTTTTTTTTTTTTTTTTTGTGAAACACCTGAACATCTGGCACCAAAATCAGGTTTCGTTTCCCTCCAGATTGAATCTTGATTTATGAACTCACCTGTGCTAACAGATGTGCTCAGTCTGGTTCGCTTGCACATCAGCTCTCTCCTTGTTGAGTAGATTACACTGGCACTGCTGTAGACTTGCTTCTCATGAACTCATTTTTATTCCCATATTCATTCTTAAAACAATACCTGTTCTTTTTAAGTACCATGTGTGAATATGCATTTATTCTCAAAACAATGTTTTGGCTTGGGAAAATGACTGCATCTTTTTTTTTGCATAAACCATAAATTGCATAAATTGCCCAGTATTTAGCACTTTTAAGTACACCTCAGATTGCCTATTCATTAGAGCACAACAAACAAGATGTTTTACTTTGCTCGGTTGAACGTCATAATCCTCTGTGGACCCTGTTAGGAAATCCGCGTTATCTACTTTCCATGTTACACACAGATACCTTTAGTAAATCAGGACCTGAATTTCTGCTTTATTAGGGCTAGATAACTCAACTTGCGTTTTTTTTCCTCCACATGGAAAACAAAAAAGAAAGTTTCGTAATCAGGTACATTTGTGAGCCGTGCTGGCAAAATGAGTCGCAACGCGCGTAGGCTAATTATGAGCTAAGAGGCAAAGCATGGTTTTGGGTGAAATGAGATTTTCTCAAAAATAAGTCCATAAAGCCGTCATTTATTGATCCCCATGATAAAAGAGCAAGAAAAAACATCCCAAACTACTTTTATTTTAAGGTGTTGTTCATTATGTTCATTCGTACGTCTTCATTAATTAGTCCTTTGTCGTAATATTCCATGATAAATCCATGTTTTTCACCGCGCGCTCGCGGCGAGACGGGGGAATCCCCCTACCCATGTTTGGTATCGTTGTGAAGCGGAGTTCCTCTACTTCCTGATAATACACACGGAATTCCCGATGATGCTTTTATGAACCAATGGAACGTGAGTCTCCAAACCCCATTAGATGTAAACGAATGTGGCTAGTTGCTAGGCGGTCGTTTTTTGTCCAATTTCAACAAACCAGGCCTCATTTTGAAGCTCTTTAGACGGACAATGTTGAAGTAACAATAACTCACTTTTGAAAATTTCCTCATTCCGACTCATTTTGCCCGCACGGGTCACATTTCTTGTCTCAGGAAGGGAAATTTTTATGGATAAAATTCTGAACGACACTTCATAAGCCAGCTGTATGGGTAGCAAATGAGTGCTTGGTCCGTTTTTCCTTTAAACAATGGACTTTATTTTATCCATTTGCTAAATCCAAATAGCAAACAAGGTTACCCGGAGACGCATTATGATTCCATGACCTCAGATGAATATTTAGTGATTGGGATTAAAAATTCATTACGACTGGGTCGCACCAACAAGGATTACGCACTAATCTGGATTAAAACAAACTTTATCGATTAATCCAGTCGCATCAATCTTTAAACCTTGTTAGAAATAATCAAGGTTACATTTAAATCATTCTTCTGATCTTGGTTTTAGTTCTCGCAGGATACCTGGATTAATTTTGAATCCTTTTGCACAATTGCCTGAAACCAAGATTACATTTGACTGAGGGATTATGTTTAAACATGCATCTGATGTGGTTCAGGATTTTAAAATGGCATTGTATATTAGATGGATTGAAAAAGAACCCAATGAGACCCTCAAAGGACCACCTGAACCCTGTTGAGATGTATGATAGTGAAGAGTTTCCAAGGAACTTAAACAGAAAGGCTAATTATTAGTCCTAAGAGAGTAATGTTAGCTAATCCGTCGTGGCGGACAATCATAATGAATCGCAGGTCAAAGTTTTAATCTTAAAGGTTAAAGTTTGTAAATTTTAACCAATGCTTGAAATGAACTTTTGCAACACAACATCTAAAATAAAATAGAATAAAAACCTAGATCAACAAATCCTTGATTCACCCTGAACTATGCTTAATTTAATCCTTGCTTGTGCAAGGTGCCATAGGCGTGCACAAATCACTGGTGGAGCATGACCTAAAAAAAATAAAATCCAAAGCAATAGGATGTGTTGAATCAAATACCCATTTTATACGCTGTTCAGTAAGGAAGGTGGAAGTTGGGGTTAAATTTGGGGTGAAAAGTGATTAATGCGATCACTACAACTACTGTAGGTCTATTCATACAGGAACACATTTAGATGCTTATTGCTTCCCATTTTCTGTTTGTGTTGCCATCTGTGTTCGTCTTTATTTTTTATTTGTAATAAATGCTCAGTGTCATTTGGATGTAGTGTTAGTTGGATGAAGGGACAGCCTGAAATTAGCAGGTAGTGTGAAGTATATATCCTTTGGATTGAAAAAGCATTTAAAAAATTCATGCTGGTTTTTCACTGTATGTCTCAGGAACCAGAGGAGTACAGCACTGACTGTTTGTCAGGTATACAGTATTGGGAAAGAAAGTGCTCATGCAGCACCATGACCTGGATCTGATGATGGCTTTTTATCCCCAGAGCTTTCTAAAGCAAGGTCAAAAAGGGGTGAGTGTAGAAAAGTGAAGTCAGATAAAGTTCATCTGGTTTAGCCCACTGAGAGAAATGTCTCGTTTTGCAGAAAATCTCTTTTAACAAAAGAGAAAAATAGAAAAAGACAAGGCATAGAATAACAAAACGCACTTATCGGAATGGGCAAACAAAGCTTTTGTTCCCCTTTTTTGGAAAAGTAACTAAGATAAACAGGGTCGGGTTGCTAAAATGCCAGCATATTTATCTGTGAGTGCTTCAGGTTGTGTTTTTCCACCACTACTGAGAAAAACCTTGAGAAAAACCTGGTACTGGTTTCAAATCAGGGATTTGGAGCTCTTTCAACCGTAACAGTTAAATAAATACTAACGTTTGTGGTCAGAACATCTTGTCGGGCTTGACCTCTGCTGACACAGACGAGTCCTATTAGTTAGCTCATAGTTTTAAGATGTCGATGGGGAAATATATCAGAATGGATTGGAGTTCAAAATTTATTTGTAATAGAATTAATCCTGACTTGAGGCTCTGATTATACTAAAGGTTTGTGTGAGAGAGAAAAACACGCGTAAACTTGATAACCCACAAGAAGAAAAGTACTAGCTTATTTATTATTTACCTGCATATATTGCACGACCAATTAACACTTTAAAAAGATCCCCACTTTATGTTTATTTTATATATTTCATTAATGAATATTATTGAATTTCAGGCTGATTCTACATGAGGGCAGATTTATTTATACCGGCAGGTTAACTTACCACCTGCTTTATGATTTATTTATCCAGAATGTGATCAAGACCATTGGATGCATGAGCAAGTTAATACAACTGAAGGGCAGGTATTAAATTTAAACATTGATTATGCCATTTGGAGACAAACATGTTTTAAATAAAATACAGTACGTAGACCCTCGGCTGGCGAAAGTCTTGGATGGTGAACAAATCGAAGTATGAACTAAATTTCGAGCAGATTTTGGACCAACCGATGAACAAATCCTCGACTGTAATAAATATTTCGTAATATCTTACAATAATGAGAACATTCTTTGAAAGCCTGTGTAGTACCACATGTAGTCAATTTGGTTGTATGTTTGATATAGTTCCGTGAAAGTAGGCATTGCCTGAACTTGCCTGGACTCAAAGTGTTTCCCCCATAATATCAGCTCTTGTGATTAACAGTGTTAAATAGCTTATATCTTATGCATATAAGACAATTTCATCATCTTGATTAAGTATCACATAGCTTCATGAGATAAGTTGCATACACAGTGTGCTGGTCAAGTGCTATTTTGTAATACTAAAAATGACAGAAATGATAGTGGAGGCCATTTTGAAAGGCATTACAATTTCTTGCCTTTGACGTGGTATCCAGTGACTCCAGTAAGTTCATTAATTATGAACAATTAACCGTTGGAGCATGGTATAAAAGAAGAAAAATGTTAAATATTAGGAAGTATTGGATCAAGTGCTATTGTATAAATGGCTGAACAGTGAAGGCGGATACCCTTTTGTTAAACTGAACGATCTTTGCACTGTTCAGTGTAATAATTACAACTAGGAATTTACTGACAATATGCAATTCTTCTATTAAATTTGTATTTCAGTGCTTGCCATGTTCTTAGTCACATAATCATCATATTAGTCTTTTTTTTAATCATTCTTTTTAAAATTGTGTCTGGCAGTTGTGCTACATGCTATGTGGTTTTACAGTCAGCAATTTCTATCCCTGATTTATGATTTTTTTTTCATGCTTAACCCTTTTCAGTCTGACCCCAATTAGGGTCAGATATCTGCAATGACTGAAGGGCTTATCAGTAACTTGCGAAAAAAATTGCCGACAGAACATAGGTCCAATCTTTTAAATGTATTTTAATAACCAGTGAACATAACATTACAAACATACATTTTTGCAAAGTTAATGAAATTTCCTATCTAATGAAATAAATTTCATCAAAATATTATGCAACCTGTGTACATAAAGAACAGTTGATTATATGGTTGTGACAAAAAAAAAAAACCCTCAAAAGTTGTCAACGTCCGACCCGTCACTTAAAGGCTCCAATCTGTTGCCGAAATCTGCCATATTCAATGCAAAAACGTCTCATTAGCTGAAAATTTTCGTTGTACTTTTCTTGTTTAAAAGTCCCTCATAAACTTCCGTATTAGTGCGCATGTCTGCGCATGGGCAAGCTTAACCTAATGTCACGTGTTAACACACGTTTTGATGACGTTTAGTGGTAAACAAAGTGAGAAACATACGGGCATTTGCGGGACATTTGTACCCGTACCGTCTCATTCGAACGGATTCGTATCCCGACTGACGGCCGATGTTGGAGTGAATTCGTATCCCGACTGATATGGGTTAATAGAGCTTAAATTAGACATGTAAGATTCTTTCACTGTGCATTAGTCTATATTCATAAAGACCTATGTTGCAACTTAGCTGGTGATCTGTTATGCAAATATGAGTACTCCTCTTTTTGGCTGAAAAATAACCTGTAAACTCGTGCGCAAAATATTTACTTCCAATTTGACTTTCTATTTATCAAAATTTAGCTTTAGCTTAAAGGTGGCATCACACTAGTATAATTCCTTGGATTAAAATTTTTCTTAGATATCAAATAGATAGATGTTTATTAATTTATTATTGGATTATTAATTCAGTGGCACTCAGTGGTAGATCAACACCTTCATTGCTCTCGTCTTGGAATATGGGACACAAACTAACTTGAGCCGTATTTACAGAAAACAATTTTTATTTTTTTTAAACGAATTGCAATGTCTGAGTAACAAAGTTGAATTGTGAAGACATTTTGAAATCTTGAAACGAAGACGAATTTTCTAACACACAGCTCTAACATTACTTTCAGGTGTAACATAAATTCAGTTTATATTAACAAATTGATATTAAATAATTAAATATTAAAATCGAAATATTACATTATTGTAAATTCGTACACAATGACTTTTTTTCTGGCATGTAATCATTGTTATGGGATTTGGTGACTTCTTTTATGAGGAGTCATTGAGTTATTGTATAATGGTCAGGAAGTGTAAGCTTTCTGGTTTCTCAGTAAAATAACACGCTGGGTTGATTTCTTTTTCGATATTAATTACAAGAGAGAAAAAAAAAAAGAAAGCTTGGTTAGGGAACAACTGTATATACCTGCTGTAATGAAAATGACAACAGGAGCTAATATTTTCTGAAATTATTCAACGTTAAATTTAACAATAAGTTAAGTGTTGGTCATTCAAATCACTGTGGTATAAGAGGACTACTAACATGCCTAAGGACCACCACACATTTGTGTTCCTACTCCTGCTGAGGAATAACTCTCTCATTGTGTGAAATGAACAAAACATACAGGTGTCTCCAAAATCTGAACCAATAGCCCTGCTTGGGTTACATCCCCTTGAGCAATGTTCCCTAATGAGCTTGCTTCAATTTCTCCACCTCTCAGGGAAAGATGTTCAGTTCTTCCAGCTGCTGTCACATGCAAATACATACTGATCATATCAGTGACAAGGCGGTGACAAGCACACAGCACATTTACATTGATGGATGGCATGGCTTTTGAGTTTGCAGCAGTCTTTAATGTAGGTCTAAGGGAAGTGTAGGCTTGTGGGAGGAACGACAGAGGGAGATTGTTCAGCACTATGGTCTTATTGAAATTCATATGCATAGAAATGTAAGAGTAGCACCGATGTGCCATTATGCAATGGTTTTGCGGTTAATAATGAATCATAGCTCGTACAGGTCAATGAGCTTTCTGCACATAAGCACAAAAGCTGATGTGGACCACATCTGTATTTATGGGTGAAGCATTTCTTTAACACGGCAGAAGTAATGTTAAGCACGCATGACTTGTGAGTCATTCTCAGCCTATGTTGCTTCCCCTCTCCGTCTCTCTAGCTCTGTGTTTGGCAGGTAGGTGACGGAATAAAATCCAAAGTTCAGCCCGGGTTCCTCTGCTTTCATCCTCGTCCCCACACGTTCCTGCTCAGTGCAACTGTCATGCAGAGACAAATCAAACTTCACAGCCACCTGCACTGGAGTGGAAGCAGCTAGATTCTAGGAGAGTTAGAGTTTGGGCACAGCTAGAGAGGAGTTGTGGTACAACTGCGTTACAGTATGATGTAATCTGCACAGTCACCTTTGTGCAGTTCTGCAGTCTGGTTTGTCCTAATGTTGTTCTGTATAGTTGGTGTATACTGTCTCTCACTTCCCATGTCCTGTAAATGTATTTTATCATACCTCACTTGACACTGTTTTGAAACTTGAATTTTGGTAATGCTTTCTTATACAGTCCTGTAGTGTTGGGTCTTAACTCACACAAACTCAAGCATGTGGTACAGCTAAAAAAAAAAAAAAAGGATTTAATGTTTTAAAATATTAAATAAAGTCCACTAAAAAATTCTAACTTTTAAGTAGGTGAGAGCTATTTAATTATTTTTCTGAAGAAATCCTTTACCAAACAGATTAACAAAAGTTTCCTAAAATGCCTGACTGGTAGTAAGTATTAAGATAAAGCACCCAAAGTGCCTTATTATTGGAAAAATTAAGAAGAAACATACTTCCACTAAAGGTAAGTGTAACCATTAAAAAAAAAAATTAAGTACTGGCAAGTTATGAAATTTAGCTTATAAACCTTTTATATTACCTGTCACTTCTGCATAATTTAGTTAGCAACTGCAGAACTGTTGTATATTATGCACGATTGAAAAATGACAGTTATAGGGTCTTTTATAGCAAGAACATGTCTGTCATAATACTGAGTTTAGACTACATGATAATTTTGTCTTAATCGACACAGTGTCAGATTAGGCAGTTACAGTGCTATAACTTTTTGCAAGTTTGGTCCTGACCGATCATTGTTCACGTCCTTGCGTGTTGTCTGCGAGGAGGGGCAAGAAATTGCTCATCATGGCTATAGAAATAATGTCAAGTACGAGCTGTCTAACTAGGTGAGAAAATACAAAAAATTGACATCCTAGATTTTGTCACGGTGAAGTATCACATTGCTGTCCTTCAGTTATGTCACGCTATTAAAGCACGTTCGTTGGTCTTCATATTTGGGCCCGACGGTGGAAATTTGTCACCCAAGACCAAATTGTCAAAATTGGGCTAAATTAGTTTTGTCTGATCTGAGCATAAGACACAACCAAACCTGGAACCAGTTTGTTCATAAATCAGAGTGTAGAAATGGTTTGAAACCACGCTCTAAAAGTGATTTAGTTTAAAAATATAAATGTAGAATTTCGGTTGCTCTACAGGCACTCAAGTTGCACTGTAATTAGTAGTGTTCATATATCCACTGTATGTGTTTTTTTTTTCTTTTTTCCCCCTAAGCGGTGATTGCTCTAGAGACAGGCAGAGCTACAAAGAGTTCAAACTTGCCTATAGTTAACGAGAGCAAAATTCGAGTAGAGACAGAGTGTAAAAGTTAGAGCGAAAGTTGGACAAGAGTTATGGGGCCAAGAATAAAGTTAGTGTGCTTAAGCAGAGGAAGCGAGCTAGAACAGTGCAGACAACTCAAGCCGAATTAGGGCAGAGCTGGAGAGAGCTAAATCAGAGTTATTCAGATTGGACTAGTTTTAAACGAAGAACTGGTATAATGTCTGGCAATTACCAGAGTATGCCAAGGGTTTTAGTCTTGACTAAATTCAAAATGGCAGTCATATGGAATTATTGTCTTTTTTTTATTTTACCCCTAGAAATGTTCTCAAGCAGCTATTACTTAACAGTATGTCTGTGATATTGAGATTGGAGTGGTTTTGGATCAAAATGTGAATGTAATGAAGAATTAAAATTACTTTCTTGTACCTATGAAATGCCAACTAGTTAGAAAACATTCAGAACCACCTATCCTGATCCGTGCAACACTCAATCTCAGAGGTATTGCTCTCCCTCCTCGACTTTCAGCATGCATCATGCACTATACAATTCTCTTACCAGCTATTACAACTTTCAAAAAATTCATGTAGAGTGCCAGATAAAAGTCTGAACACCCACTGAAGTATTAAGTCATTTCCTACCTGTGTGAATAAAATGCTTTTGGGTGACGCATTAGTGAATAATTATTATATGAACCACTGATGATTCATCTCAAAAGAAAGGAAATGCAGAACACCTGACAATCCAAATATAATTTCCATAGAATCACTCATGACTTTTATTGGTACGAGTCAAACTTCCTGAAAATCAATCACTGATGGGTTGGTAGGACTCAAGTGGCTGTGTTGTCCACAGGGTTTATTTATAAATGTAAGAATATATTGATAACAAAAAATGACTAATCACAAAGCAGCAGACACAACTATTACCGCAAAGCACAAACAAGTAGATTTCCAGTAAAAAGTTTAGCACTTTGTTTCCATTGCAGCCTTAGCACCTTTTAAACACTATTAGTTCCCCAGTCAAATAATAAAAAAAAAGTTCAGAATGTCAGTCAATAAGTGAAAATATATATCAAGTCTTCCAGCACAGACTAACCTGACTATATTTAAGGCATTTTACCAGCCCAGTCATTTGCCATTTTCTATCAAATGACCGGTAGGGGGGTGCGCTTAAAGATTTAATTTTAACTGTGTCACAGATACAACGCAAACATTTTAGTTGTTTGCATTGCAAACCTCATTGTTCAAGTCTGATTTTTTACTCAGAATGGATTTGACTATCTTAATGGTTGCATTCCATTTGCCTTGGAAGTCGGTTTTCAGAACTGGGGATGACTTAACCATGTTTCAGGCAGAATGCCTTCATGAAAACAGCTATTGTGCTTGCTTTGTTTGTCCTTTACTGGTGTTTTTAATTACAAATCTAATAAAAATGTCCCTAATACACTGATCTCACCCTATTAAAAATAACATTCAAGTTTTAAACTAGAATTTTAACTTCCTTTTACAAAATTTTCAGTAGCAGGGAATTTCTGAGATTGGAATTTGACAGCAATGACTAGAGAAGTGACGGACCTTTTAACGAAAGATTTTAATTCAATAAATAAATTAAACCATCTCCATGTCAATTTTGGTCAAATGCCACAGTATTAAGTAGAAAAATCTAATTTTGATCAAAACAGTTTTTTCTCCAGAAACTTTTTGCCACTTTGCCCGTCATCTTTTTGGCTGCCATCTTTACTGGTAATAGATAAGTGACATATGATCTGAGCTCCAACTGCACATCAGTATCTGTCCACCCACTCCTCATTTATATTTTCTGTTTTTCGAGTATTATTTCATACCAGCTCCTTACAAATTTAGTTAAATGAAATAAAACATCACAAACATTTCTTGAAGTCATGGCTTTATAAATTATTCAGGGAGATTAAAGCCTGTTATCCCATAACTATTCATAATATGTCATGTTCATTGTTATTCATAGAAACTAAACAGAAAATGAAAGTGAGAAATGAAAATGAGCCCTAACAAGTGCTGGGAGTTCATGGTGTTAAGCATATGAATTTTGAGGTTTAACCAAAATTAACACTTTTTTTTTTTAAGCTTTTATACTGCAGCACTGTTGAATTCTAAATTCTGACTCATGAAAAGGTGTTGATTTCCTAGAAAAGCAGCTCATTCATTATGGTCATCTGCATGGTTTATTAATTGTTGACATGATAAAGCTTTCTGTAAGGAGATGTTTAAAATTTTTGAAAAAAGTCTCCAATGTCAGCGTTTTGTAATGGTCAGCGGTAATGGTTTGCTTTCCCAAACAGCATTTTTTTTTTTATTATTAACTTCAAGAGTGAAAAAGAAACGGGTTCAATTCCTCAAGGCATGTTAAAAGCATTATGACTTCATTGTGCAGCAAAGTGTTTTCAAAATCAGTTCTATTATTTTCCGTCCAAAAAAGTGCAAGCTATTCTTGTTGGTGATGAAAGCATGCTAAAGTGGCAGGTGAGACAAATGAGTTAAGAATAATTTGAAATCACGCAGTGCCAAACGGTGGGTTATATAAGCCTGAGGCTAGCAGTGTATAATCGCTAAGTGAGTGTTGAGGCACAAGGATGGAAAACAGAAGGACAGAGCAACACAGGAGGAACACACAGGTGCAGAGACTGAGAGAAGAACAAACAGGAGACGGAGGAAGACAGGATGGTAAAAGTGAGCGTGAGAAAGAGGACAGACGTGGGCTGACAAACAAACGCTGTGAAAAAACAGGGCTGGGAGCAGTGTGAGTGTGAGTTTCGACAGGGAGAGAGACGAGCCAGATGCCTAAAGGCAAACCACAGCCACCTGAGGCTAAACTGGTGGTGGCACCAAACGGAGAAAATGCATGGAGTTAGAGCAGGGATGAGGAAGCAGAGTGTTCTCTCTCTCTCTCTCTCGCTCAGCAACAAGCTCACTTCTATTCTTCCATACGCAGCTGTCCTGTTTCACCCTTCACACTCTTCCTTCTCTTTCTCACACTCCCAATACAACACGGCACTCCAAGGCCTGCTCTTTTTTTTTTTTTTTTTGGTACCACTTCGTTGAGGCTAGAGTATGAGTGTACGCAACTTGGCTTGAATCAGTACGGCACAAATGGCAGCAAGTTTATATTCCATCCGAGAGCAAAGCACACTCACCGTTTTGGCGTCAAGCTCTGGAGGGTTGTCGTTGATGTCAGTGACGGTGATGAGAGCCGTGGCCGTGTTGGAGAGGCCGAAGTTCAGGCTGCCCTCCATGTCTGTGGCCTGCACGATCAGCGTGTACTGAGACACTTTCTGCGAATGAAATTTGAACAGATTTTTTTACAGCGCTCAACAGATGTGTCTGGAATATGTGATTGTACCTAAATGTATAATGTGTTTGCATTTAATACCTGTTTAACCTTAGTTCAGTTTAACCTTTGTACTCTGTTTGGCATCTCTTAGGCCCCAGAGCATTTTCTAAACTAGTTCTGAAAGTCTCTATTGAGATTTGCAGCCCAAAAACTGGACTTTTCCTACAGTCACATGGTCAATAGAAGTTATGCAGGGTAGGGAAAGGGATGGCCCTTGGTAATGAGCTCTGGGGTAAATTGGTAAATGTGAAATTTAACTGTAAAACTTTAAAAAAAAATTGGTGTCATTTCAATCCCAAACAGAAGAAAATGCAAGAGCATACCAACAGAGTGTAAGGGATAAGTAGCACATTTTTAAATGGCTGTTTTATATTGGAAAATGCAAGCATGCATGAACAGTTTGATGAAGGGTTTAGAACACTAAGTACTTTGTTATATTAATCTTAAGAACATTTTTTTATTAGTAAAATAAATTCCTTGTTAACTAAAGTAGTTTGCAAGCTTATTTAATGCATAAATTAATGCATCACTAAGATCTTTATTTTGAGGTGACTGCAGTTCTACATTACCCTCATTATTTGGTAGATTATAAAATAGCACTTGATCCAGTGCATCCTGTTTTCCTGTTATTATATATTGCTTTATATAGATATTTATGCCCATAACTTAATGAAGCCATAATAACAGATTACTGATAATGTTGATGCTAGTGTTTAATACTCATTGTAGGTGCAATCTGGAGCCAGGCCCAGTTGACTTTGGGCGAGAGGCACAGTACAGCCTGGGTAGATTGCCAGTCTATCACAAGGTTAACACAAAGAGCTAAACCACCATTCACACTCACAAGTATGAGCAATTCAGAGTAGTTCACCTAATCTGCATGTCTTCAGAATGTGGGAGGAAACCAGAGCTCCCAGAGAGAACCCACACAGGCTCAGGGAGAACATGCAAACTCCACACAGGTTCAAATCCAGAACCTTCTTGACGTGAGATGACAGTATTGACCACTGCACCACCATGCCGCCAGTATCCAACCAACATGGTTGAAAGGAATATGCAACAAAACTTCTGCTCTGTTGATCATATTGTGAAATTCCACCATAAGCAACCAAGTGCACACAATGACACAATACTTATTGGTTACTTATTTATAATCAAAACACATATGGTGATTGACCTGGCCCAAGTGAACCAGATGGTGAGCTGAAAAAGACGTTGACCTATGATACATGCACAGTGTGCTAGTTATCTAGAACAGACTGGTATAAAGTCAACATTCTCCATATTCCAAAATATTGAATATCTTGTGGAAGGCAACAGACCTCTTAGCTACTGGGGGAAAAGAAAGTGCAACATTTACAGAATCTCAAAGTTTTACTTAGGCTACAAAAAAGATTTGAGAGTTGTAGGGAAAATGCAGATTTACTACTTGTTGAAAGAGCTTGAGTCTCTATCCAGCTTGAGCAAAATTAAAGCAATCAAACATGCAACCTTTTCTGGGGCTAGTCAATTAGCATGTAAGGCTTATTCCCAGCCAGAACACTAAAGTACTATATTTATAGAATGTGGTGAAAACAAGGACATATAGTGATAAAGGTGTAATTTTAAGGTTTCTGGTGTTTTCTGCAGCAAATGATGTTGACCTATCTTACGAATACAATGACATTTGACCAAAATGCCTGGTTTCTGTGGTTTCCTACAACATGCTCTTCAAAACAAAGAAAAAATGAAGACCACGGGGGGGGGTGAGCTTCTAGGCATGAATAGCACCTAGCAAGCTAAGTGCTTGAAAGCGCAACTTCCTTTTGCTACTTGACAGGTAATTATTTTGCTTGGAAGGTTCTGCTGTAATTTATCCACCCAGTCTGTAACATCATAATTTAAATGACATTGTTAGCAAGACAAGAAACAGCACTTAAACGTCTATTGGTGTTTAGCTGTGTCATTTGGCCGGATGTTGTTTACCAAGGCAATGTTGTGGGAGGAAACCTTTTGATTCAGACACAGCGCTGCACACCAAGCTTATGCGATGAATTCAATCAGTGTAGGTGTTGATCTGCTTCGTTATGTAGAATCAGGTGTTTAACTGCTTGCAGGAATCAAAAGATGGCAGACACACCAGCACTTTCTGCCTTATAATGCTACCACTGCACTGAGGGATGGGGTCTGAAGCGAGTGATGAGTGGGGGCGGATTAAGTGGTGGCTGATGGAAGTTAGCAAAAGGGGCAATAATTGGCCCAATTTCTTACACCAGATAAATCCAATTAGTTTGGAAAAGTGTTTGTAAAGCTCTTGAGTAACTTTGTGTCCAAGGAGACTGACTAATATTCAACCTCGGTTGAACGTCTTTAAATTGTATAACTGGCAAATTACTGCAAATACATTTTGGGATAACGCTGTTGATGACAAATACTGTATTTATTTTTATTTATTACAATTACGTACACATTTTGGATTGTTTATGTGCATCTGACAGCCGAAGAGCTGCAATGGATGCGCTCAATACTGGCAGGTTTAGCTTGGTCCTTGAAGCTGCTGTAATTATTTCACTGCGGAAATAATAAAATACTACAAATGTAAATGTAGCAACACCATAATCCAAATCTTTAATCTGGATTTTAATGGTGAGCAGTCTTTTTTCAGGGTTTAATAAAATCCTAGCTCTTCCTTTCTCACTAGTGAAATAAATTGCAGCAAAATTTATCACAGTCACAGTCTCCAGCCTCTGACAGCAGGAGTGCTGAAGGCCATGCTGGTGTGATGCAAGAGCACATGCAGCGTTTGTCCAAATTACTTTATTTAGCCTTGTCTGTCTGCTGAGTGTGAATGGAAACGCCCATCTGTCATCACCTGACTGTCATGTACGCATGTACACAAGTGAGCAGAAGGAAACGCGCACACACACACACACACACACAAGCTCTTGATGCACTTGAGTCTACTGTTATGAGAAGCACTTCACAGCTCAGTGGGCTCTGACCTGTCTTCAGGACTTTCAGCCTGCTGAGAGACAAGGAAAGGAAGGAGGAAGGAGAGAGTAGGAGGAGATAACCAACCTTTTGATTCGCCTCTATTCATGCGCACGCACACATGCACACAAACACAAAGCGCCGATCGATTCCTTAATCATACGTAGCACGGGAGAGACGTTCTAACCCAGACTTGACATCGGTAGCCAGTACACACACACACAGCCTTGGGCAAGTGAAGGTAAGGAAAAGGCAGCAGTCTGAACAATCTGGCCTGCTTCGACTCATGCTGTTCAGAGACACACAGTTAGAGCCCCAAACAGACGCACACTCTGGAAGAGGGGAACAAAGAAATCGGGTGGGATAACACCAGGGGCTCATTAGGAGCTCAGGGAGAACATGCTGCTTTTGCTTCTAGTAAGAAAAATAAGAGCATGTTGGCTCATAGCTTATGCCTATACAGGGGAAATTATTCATAGATGTATGACGTGAGGACTCTGCAGCTTGAGGACACCGATATTAATCACGGTGTCTATTTTTTTAGAGATGGGAAGTGACTAAGCGCAATTACTTTCTTGCTGTGCTTAACACTAGAACTACTGAAACGCTGCTGTCTGTTGAGTTGCGAACCCCCAAAATTATGACCCCAAAATTAAAATG
>JAQMCW010000016.1:13045756-13072337 GCA_030068335.1 Chrysichthys cranchii | reverse complement strand
AAAATGTGATGATGTTTCAGGTCATATTTAAGCAGAAATGTAGACAATTCTAAAAGGTTCACAAACTTTCAAGCACCGCTGTAGCACTGACTAATATGATAATAGCAACTAGGAGTATTTATACTGCAATATAATAGCAATATTCCACAATCTTATAAAAAATGTTTATTTAAATGCTTTCTGTTTTCTCATTCATATTTCATTGTAATAGTCTTTTTTTAAATTTACATTTTCCTCTTTTTAAATTGCATCGTAGAGCATTTAACAAAAAAGAAAAACCTCAATATTCCCTTGCAGTCCATATTTTCTATACCTATACAGTGGAACCTCTGGTCACGAACTTGATCCGTTAGGAGACTCTGTTCATGACCCGATTTGTTCACGACCCGAATCAATTTTTCCCATTGTAATGAATGTAAATACAGTGAATGTGTTTCAGCCCTCAAAACATATTTTTAAAGTGTATTATGGGTTTATGTGTGGCAATAAAACAGAATGAAATTAAAATACCCTTAATTATAGAAAAATAAAACTAAATGCAATAAACAGATGATTTTAATGCACATTATCTTTGCAGTGGACACGTAGTTGCTGGTGGAGGGATGTGGTGGCGGTTTCTCATGTTTTGTGATTATTTCTTGATTTATTTTAACTGTTATACACTTAGGCTTCTAACTCTCACTACCATTTCCACTTTAACTTTTGGGACCCATAATGAAGGCTTATGTGCACAAATGCAGAGAAATACAACAAAAAAAATGCTGCGTGTGCTTCTGGTGTGAAGGAAGTGAGCAGGAAGATGGGCAAGGAAGAGTTACTGTACAGCCAATGAATGCATGTCTGACTGAGACTGATTAAAGAGACATGTGCGTCTTTGTCATTGCGCAATATGGAAACAGAAAAGGGGAAAACGGCCAGGGCTGTATTTGTTTGGCACCCAATTATGTGGTCGTGACCATATGCAAAATTTTGCGGAATTTTTTGGTCAGGAACTGATTTTGTTTGTGTTCGGAGGTGTTCATGTCCAGAGGTTCCACTGTAAATGATTTTTTTTTAAGGCAAGTGCTCGCATTTAATTATGCTGTGTAGACACTACTGAAAACTCTGACACTTGTAAAAAAAAAAAAAAAAAAATGCCAACACATCGGGCAATCTTGGAGGTGTGAACTACACACATGTATTTTTTTTAAAAATCATCTGAATCAAGATATTGGAAAATCGCCTTAACCCAACACTGAATATGGGGAACTTTCCTTAAGTAACTGAAGTAAATCACCACACACAGACACGGACAACTGCCTGAACCTCCACCTGGCTTGAGCATTGTTCTGCAGCGTGTTGTGGTTCTTCCATCACAGTTTCCATTAAAAGTGGCATTTCATTTAAATAAAACCCTTAGGCCAGAAAACTGGGAACTCTGACATGATCGCAGGGTGTAAGAGGAGATGAGAGGCATTTAGAAAGAGAGAAAAAGTGTGTGTGTGGTGGGGTAAATGACGTGCTACCGTACTGTGATGGTACATGGGGCTGTTATACGAACTTTCCAATGATACAGAAAAACATCTTTGTCTCTCTTTTCATTCAGCTGTCCTGTTCTGCCTTTTTCATTTTTCTTGTCTTCCATCTTCTCAGGGTTCTCTGTTCCAATATTTATGGCAACAACTTTATTTTTTTATTCCTATCTCTCTCTCTCTCTCTGTGTGTGTGTGCGCGCGCATGCATGTGATGAAGGCTGAAATGGATATTAAGCGACACAGCCATTCACCCCATTCCTCTGCTTGCCCCCGCAGCAGAGTCCAGCTAACTCTTAATTCTGATTAATCAGAATATTTGTTTCTGTGAGGAGACATTCGTGTACATTTATGGAAGGAGTCTCCAGTGTCAGCTTCATGAGGTTTAAGTTTTACAACAGCGGAAAGTCTTCAGGACACTTTGCGGTTTCTCAAGTACGAGAGAAACTACATTTTATTTATTTTTTTTAAATAACTTCAAGAGAGTGGGAACAAAAGAGGCTGGTGAAATAATGAGTGTTTATACCCGTTATAGTTAGCAGACATACTAATTCACCCAGTTCATGATTGGATTCACAATACTGGGTTCTCGATTCAATTTTGCTATGGTATTTAAAAAAAAATTTGAAAAAATTTTATTACAAAAAATGCAACATTTTCCTATTCTTTTACTTCAGTGTCGATATTAATTTTGTTAAATTAAAAAGTATACTTTATTTTCTTCATAACCAACAATAATTGACAAGCATTTGTAAAGGTTGGAGTAAAATATAATAGCATATTAAACAAAATATTCCTTTTTTTTATATATATAAAACAGTAACTTGTTTTTACTTACAATTAACATTTGTAAAGTCTATAATCAGCTTCAACATAAAACAACCACCTCCTCTTTTCTTTAGCTTTGAGCGGTCTGTACATTTATCCTTCCGATTTCTTCTGAATCTGTTTGCAAATGAGCACAAACACTCTTTCCCATTTAAGATCTGTTTTTTTGCATGTCGTCATGGCATTAGAGCTGTTTTATTATGCCTGTGGTGATGTCACTGTATTCCTCTTGTACGTTATTGCTTCTTCTGCTGTCTAAATAATGTTAATTTCAGCTAGGAAAATCTTAAACTGCTTATGTTTAATTTTTTTATTTCCATCAATTCAAACTGTTAAATTTGTCCCATGATTTATTAATGCGTGCTATTTCTTTAAATACCTAATAGTTAGTTCCCGAGAAAGGGAATTCAGACATTAAATATAATATTTCTCATTTTTAAATGGGTAGAAATGCTGTGCATGTCGTTTACATACTTTATTGTTGATTGTTTTCCTATAACAGCAGGTCCCCAAGTGTTTTATTACTAATGTATGATTTCTGAGTTACGAACCAGCTTATTATATGTAATAATATATGACTGAATACGAATTAGCCAGGTCTCTTGATCAGGTCTCTCTCTCTCTCTCTCTCTCTTTCCCACACATATGGTCTCATGGTTTTTACTCTTCCTTCCTCCCTCCCTCAGCCCTGACCCTGAACTTCACCTTAAATGCTGAGCTCTGGCTGCTAACTGGCACGCTGTCCAAATGCATTCAGAAGCAGCAAGGCATTTGTGCGGCTCTTTGTAAACATTCTCTTCATCGATCATCCAGAGAGTTACTCTATTAAAAAACCCGACAGGCATCGCATTGAGCAAGCGAAAGCAGGATGAAAAGCTCTATACAATTAGTGGCCTTTCAGTTGGTAAGCAGAACAATTAAGCAAATGCCCATGTGCATTCATAATACAAGCCTACACACACACGCACGCACACAAAATGTAGGGCTTAGGCTATTCCATTTATACACGGCAGAAGGCTGTGAATATGAATGTGTGACACTTTTATCCAATCAGGGAAAATTTCCGTAGAGCGCAGGCCTCGAATATGCACTCGCTTCTGCGTGGTGGACGCACGGAGGAGTGCAAAACGCGGCTAAGTGCTCTGATTCGACCTGATAAATGAAAGAGGGATGAGAAAAGGAAGGGGGTAATGTGAAAGACAAAGGAATGTTTTGAGAGGGAAATGGGTTCAGGGTGAACAATTATAACGCCACAGTGTGCGTGAGATTAAAGCTGACAGGTGAGAACGGAGCTTGGAGAAAAGGGGGAGGAGGGAGAGGACAGGGGGAGGGGACCGTGGCAACATAAAAGACACATCTTCCTAGTTACGGAGCTTATAAATCAAATATGATAAGCAATTAATTGACTAATTGGTCATGGGAGAGGATTTCCCCAGATCTGCCACTGCACTGCTGACTGAAAAAGTGTGTGTGTCTGTATGAGGGTGTGATAGCTAAGCATGACACAGCTAGAAGCGAATAATTATATTAAAACTGAACTTAAGTAATGTGGCTGAGGTCAAGGAAGCTATGATTTCTAATTCAAACAACAAAACAGCTTCCAATGAAGGCCACACCTCTTTTGGGTATATATCTGAATACAGGGAGTGGCATTGTGTTGCACGTTATACTTCCTCTGTCATTCAGCAGCTAAGCAAACCCTGTGGACAGACTTGTACGAGTGATCATTCTAGGGCTGCCACAAACGATTATTTTTTGCGATTAGTCGACTAAACATTTTCCCGGCGCAACACACCCCCCCCAAACAACATTTTTGCGGCGCCGGGACTGCATCCATTGGACGTGAAACGTACAGCTTATTGCACCAGCGAGCATCTGCTCTTATATAACTGTCATTAGCTTACAGCTTGAAGTGTTTAAGGTATGTGCTAACTAAAAATAAAGACAAGATGATAGTTTATTAAACTTTTAATAAACTTTGCAGATTGTAGCAATAGACCGAAAACTTTGCAAATTGTGCATTGGACATTCTTCTCTTTTTTTTTTCTCAAAATGCTCCCAGACTTTCGAGCTCCGTTCCAGGTAGCCATGATAACGGAGACTGCTGCTTCTGCTGCTGCTTCTTCTTCTTCTTTGGCGTTTAACGGCAGCTAGAATCCTTGTAGACGCGTTGCTGAGCTCTTCTGTTTCACTCCGTTATTACACTCTTAAATCCTACTACTTATCCTGCGTCTTTCAGGAGCTCGCAAAGCTTCAAACGACGCGTCGACTATTAAATTAGTTGTCGACGATTTTGATAGTCGACGTAGTCGTGACTAGTCGACTAATCGTGGCAGCCCTAGATCATTCCATTCAAAGTACTCCTGAACCAGTTTTTCTAAGATATGACTGAGAAGCAGCCATCTTCCTGCAATTGTGGAAGTTGTCATGAAATTTTAATAGCGCCACCTGCAGGACTGGAGAAGTTTTGTGCCCCATGAAGAACGATTCTCTTCTCTTCTTTTCTCTTCTCTTAAACATGTTAACAGAAACATGTTAACAAAGCTGGCCAATATGCTTGCGCATTGCTGTCAGTGTCTTAAATGTGCTCAGTCGTGCTAGCAGTTTATCCGTCAGTCAGATGCTAATGGCACCGAGAAAACCTGCTTCTTTTGTGGACGGGGCACTAATGGACCTGCTGTGAGTAATGCTTAATGGCATTTGTCTCTGCGAGCGCACACACACACACACACACACACACACACTTTTCTCTGCAGTTTCCTCTCTGCAGATAGCTTTTTAGACAGCTTGACATGATTATGCAAAAATGCATTAATTTGATTAATTCTAATGTTTTGTCCACACAACAGGACAAATCTGATTTATTTCTTTAAGCTCCTGTCAGCGTAATGAATTCGGCGACTCTGCCTGGCTTGACAGTGGCCTCGTCCTCGGGAGTGCTGGGTACAGGTTGAGTTTGAACCCCCGCAGCCAATTTGTTTCTACAGCCAATCACGGATTTTATAGGAAGCACAGTCAAGTAATTCGGGCTTTGCATAGCATTCTACCATCCATGGGCTCTAGCACTGCCCGTTTGCTTGATTTTTCACATGTAGATCTCTCAGGACAGGAGATTTTCTTTTCCCAATTTTTGTCAAGACCCACAGGTCTCACTGTGAGGTATGTGATGTTTAACTGCTTTTTTTAAAATCACATTACTGCCAACTAGTCGCCACATTGGACTGTTCTTGTTCAACACAGATATGCTAAAATTTGGATTTTAGCCACCTTACAGCGCAAATCTGCTAAGTGCTAAATCCTAACCAACCCGAAGGTGTATCAGGTCATCGCTCCGGCACTTTAATTAGCTTCCTCTGGTCTTTCTGCCTGCTGTGTGGATGAAAGTGTAAAAGGTGTTTCTGCACGCACTTATCATCATCTTAATTCACGCCTCGCATTAATTTAAATATAACATCTCCTGCAATCAGGCTGCGCTGACGGGCTTTAATAAAGCGTGAATAAAGCTAATCCGAAGGTAAAAAATCCTGCAAATTTAATTTGAGAACCTCTTACTGGGGCTCTTAGCTCTGAAGACAAAGCACTACAGAAACCTAAGCCTTGTTTAGCAAAACCTAAATAATAATAATAATAATAATAATAATAATAATGCTAACAATAATAAATCCCTGTCCTTTCTGTACAATCCACACTAAATCAAAAGACTATTGCTCTCCCATCTATAAGCCATGTGGACAAAAAACTCTCCCCTAAATGAGATATCATAAAAAACAAGTAGCACTTTAATGCCATGACATAAAACCTGAGGTATGAGATAAATGGCTAATAAAACATGACGCTGTTTTCCCTGGCAGCAGTAATGGCCCTGTTTTACTATAATTACACTGTTATTAGTGCTTTATAACACCTTCATCGCATCAATTTTTCCCCTTAAATAAGCTCGCCTACATGCAACCATACCGTAATCGGAAATATATGACGTTCTACGGCCGAAAAGATCCATTTTAGCAGCACAGTAATTTCCCTCCAAGTCATTAACAACCGCATCCCGTTAATATTCAACCCGGGGTCTTGAGGGAGACGGAACAGTTGCAGCTCTTTATTATATTCCGGTTCAGCAGTTAACAGGATGGGAGGAAAAAAAGTTACAAATCACCGCACTGCGGAACATCTCTGGAGATCGGCGCTCGTATATTAACTAATCAATTACAGCTTTTTAGGCCACGGCGTAAGAATGCGCCATGGGTGGAAGACGAATACCGGATTTGAAGACGCATGGTTATGGCGTGTTCGGAATACGGCGATGAAGAAAGAGAAAGACGGGATACAGAATGGAACAGGAAGGCACTGAGTGACTCCAGTAGCTGGGTGTGTGTGTGTGTGTGTGTGTGTGTGTGTATGTGTGTTTGTGTGTGCATGCACCACAGTGCATCTCTCTCCCTCTTTCCCTTTCTCACTCTAAACCCTCCCTATTGATCCAAAGCAGCCTGCCAGAGCTCAGGCAAGACTTTTCCCTCTATTAGTCATCCCATCTTTCTCTCTTTCTCTCATTCTCTCTCTCTCACTTGCTTCCTCCTCCTCGCCATTGCTTCCATTCCTCATCTTTATCTGCTGCATCAGAGCCAACAATCAATGATGTTTCATTCTGGAAAGGAACAATGGCATATGGGAATTGCAACTGGGATGCTAGGATGGAGAGAGAGAGAGAGAGAGAGAGAGAGAGAGTTTTTTTTTTTTTGGTAATGATTAGTCCTTGGCAAGCAGCTAAAGCTCGCTCTATTGTTAGCCCATTTTTATTTTGTCTTGTGCACCACACACACGTCTGAAACACACAATGCAGACATAACAAAAACCGCTAACATTCTGTATTTTTCTTCATCAAAGGCAAACAGAGGCCATTTTTCCCTGAATCTTAGCTAGCTATTAGGCTAGCTATGTGTTTGATAAAAATGTCACTGTTCTAGCAAGATCTATACAAGAAACTACAGCAAGAAGCTGCCTTGATGTCTTCTTGGGGTCTGGGGCCTGGGGTCTACCAAGAGATCTCCTTAAAGTCTCTATAGAACAACGAGATCAAATAGAAATAAAAGAGAGACATCTGTTTAAGTCTTGGGTCTCTCGGCGCTGTCTCCTGAAACAGACAACCCAGCCTATGCTGAGTCGTACGTCATTTGTTTTCTAAGGCAGAGCTTTGTGTACAGCTACCTGTAAGAAAATGTTTTTTGAAGGCAGCATACATCACCACAATACTAGATTAGCAGCATGCACTGATTAACCCCAAAGTCTATTAGGCACAATGTTCTCCCATTTGGCTGTTATTACGTTAATGCAAATAAATTATCCGTCCACGAATGTCTCGCATTTTCTCTCTCCCCGGTGTTTTCCACCAGCATTTTTTACAGGATTATGGGGTATGTAATTCTACTGTCTTTGCTTCATCTACCAAGCTAAAACACTGTGTAATTGCCAAAACAAATCACATACAGTGCTTTGCCTTGGTGGGATTGTATGCTGGTTTATAGCATTTAGTGTTTATAGGCCTAGTTGTAACCCGCTACAGCTGTTTGGATGAATGCATTTTCTATTGAACAGCACATTAAGCTGTAGTTCACTTCAGTCAATGGGGCTGAACAGCTTACATCGACTCATTCAATGGCACTGCCATTGTTTTAAGACGTACTACAGGCGGCCTGGAGTTGATACCGTCCCGATAGCAACGATGCCGCATACCCAAAACACAGATCCACATTTAGTCAATGCGTCCTGTGTGAAAATGTCTGTGTCTTGATCTGGGGACAAAAAAACAGATGGAAAAAGTGTGAAAGAAAATTAAAGTCGTTTGTGGGTTAAAAAAAAAAAAAAAAAAGCAAAGCAAAACTTCTCATTATAGAATTTCTTGTATGATTCACTTAGTTCAACAAAATCTAAATCTTTGCTTTCGATCGATAGTACTATCAGGGAGAGAAGAACAACAATGAGTCAGCTTCAGTAATGAGCTACACTGGATATGCTACTACATAAATAGAGAAAGATGATATCCATTGGGAGGAAAATGCTTTAAGAAGGATTAAGGTTATCCAATCCAGTGTTTCTAGTCAATTTCTAGTAAGCAGTTTTCCTCGTTTCTTGTAAATGAAATGGTAAAATGGGAAGCCATACGGGAAAAAGTACATTTCCTAGCTCTTGCCAAAATGCAATCTTAACCTAAATGAGGAATAAACAGATTAAGAGGATGCTGAACTGGTGTGCCTAAGATCGTTGTTTTCCTCATGTTTAGCAATGAAAGCAGTGACATTTCTCCGAATCGGCCTTCGCTCCGCCGGATGCCTTTGGACGCAGCAGGCATAGAAGACAGCAGAGCAACAGTCTCAACAAGAAACAGCCGGAAGAAATGCGATCGGCTCAAAAGTCATTTAGTGACGCTACAGGGTGGCGGGATGCAGAGCAGGAATTATTCAGGGGTGAATTTAATAAACCGACGGCAGACATCACGACAGGCCCTGACTATGAGCCATATCTTAAAAAAAATAAAACACACTCTGCTATCACTGATCTAAAGTAACGGGTGAGAACCCAAAGTGTGCTATGCTGTAACATGTGTTTACAGGTGACAGGACGCAAGTGCAGAAACTCAGCGTGTTTTTAGAGGCAAAGCAGAAAAGTGTAATCCATAATTGTAAACTAGAGAAACAGGAAGTCCATCAGAAGTGGGTAACTCACATCAACCCAAACAAAACTTCAAAAAGAGACTCAAAAACAACAGGAGTAACAAAGGAAATGGATAGAAACAACTGGAAGTGATGATCAGTCTCCGTAAGAGTAAGGCTGAAAACACCATGACGCACAGTGAAACTTGAAGTATTCATGTTCTTACAATGCTAATGTGACTCACATAAAATGGTTACAAATGGGATTGTTTTGTAGGAATTTCAACATAACTGCTCTCACTCATGAGAAGTCAAAGCAAAATGGACATGAAACTCAAAAATGGGTGAGAATTTGCAAATAAAAGTATTATTATAAAGCATTATTGAGGGAAGAGGGATGCTAGAGAATAGGCCATTTTGTAAGAATTGTTAGAATCCTAGCATCACTTGAGCAAATCTGTACGAGACTATAAAAAAAAACCATCTAAAGTAGCTTAAGAGTCAACACCAAGCTGATCTTATGAACAGTTTGTACGGATTCAAATGACCAAGGTATTCCAAGGAATTTATTTCATTCAGTTTTACACAAGTGAAGTAGTCAAAAAAGACTAAACCACCACCCTTATTTTTATTATATATAAAAAAAAATAATCATGAAATATTCTGTGGTAATTACTGATAGTTTCTAAAATTAAACATGTCAGTATAGTCATCATGTTCTCAAATAAAAATCATCATAAAAGAGTATAATCAGAGCTATACATGTTGGACTGGAGGGACGGGGATACGTAATGTTAGAATTGTACATATTCAAGCTATCGTTTTTCCTGTTATTTAAACAGCCAAATGCTCAGCCTTACCATCAGGTATGAATTATACACCGGTCCTTAAATCAAACTATCTGGTTCAACTGAAATTTTCTACATTTCAAGCAAAACTGATATAAATTCATTTACTAGAGCTGGTCTTATACCAAACACCAAAAACAACCATTGTCAAACCATGCAACCATAAAGGACAAACATTTACTTCACCATTTATAACTTCATTAATTCATTGTCATTCTTCTTTAGTTCTTGCTCGTCTACTTCTCACCTCTAGAACCATTGTGCTCACACGTGGCATGCCAACTGTGAATTTCGTGCATCAAAAGTTATGAGTTTTATATCACTTTTTTCTTTTTCTTACTTGGTATACGATTGAGCAGCATTTGAAACAGCATTTGAAGCCACTTCTGTCTGTTGCATCTTCAAAAACAACATACAAACCAGGTCGCAAGACAATCTCTGACTATTAATCTTAACTCCTAAAACTAATCGCCACCCCCACACAAGGTGGCTTACAACTTTGCAGTGGGGAGACCATGTTGAAAATTGCCTACAGAAATTTAATTTCCGGTTTCATTAAATGTTTCCATTCAAGCCTGAGTCAAGCTCCTAAGCTCACACGAGCTCTTCTTTCCTTTTGCTTTTAATACTCTGCCTCCCTCTCACCCCCTGCTGCCTCACCCCTCTTTAATACCCCGACTGCCACAGGCTGTGGCGTTAAGAGAGATGGATTTTCAGTCAATCAGCTTAAGACAGCCGAATTCATTTTGGGTAAGAGCTGTTTTCATGCAACCCCTTCATATCTGAGAGCCTCCCCTACTGTTTGACATCCCCGCTACTCGAGGCGAGATTGCAAGCTTGCGACGCCTCCGGAGGAGGTTAATCCGACTACCTCCTCGAGTTCATCATGGCAAAGAAACTCTGCATGACTTTCAGGCGGTTGAAGATCAATATTTGGATATGCTTTTAAATTGACAGAGCACACCCAGAGCGTGATGAGTAACGACGGTTAAGGAGTACATTTTTGAAAAATGAACTGCTTGGGTACTGTATTTTACGCATGCTTCAGAAAGAAGTTGAGGGTAAACGGTTTTATCAGACAGAAAAAAATTAGATACTACAGCAATGCTCAGGTCTTGAATCTGGTCAGATGATGATCAATTTTTTTCCAACAAGCGCAACTTTTCGTAACGCCAAATCAGTAAGCGAAGAGAAAGCAGGAAGGTCATTGCATGGAAAGACAAGTCTGGATGCTCTCCTGTATTAGAAATAATCTTCTGTATGCTTTCTTTCCTTTTAACCCCAACTTCCTCTATCTATCTCTCCGTCACACACACCTTATCCCCGGTCTTATTAAAGATCCACGCAGGGATGCTACATGGGCCTGCAATTCATCAAGCCGGACTGAAAGAGAAAAAAAAGAACTTTCCCATTGTGCCATTTAATTCTCAACCTGAACCTGTGCTCAGCCTTATTGGCATTTGAGCGCAAATTAACATGCACTGTCGGTTGGAGGAAGGTGCTTAATATGTACAGTGAGAAAAATAACTAAGAAAATGTGCCTGCTGTGACCAAACACAGCGCATGCTGGGATAGTGAATCGAACACTGGAGCCTCTGATTTTATCCAGACTCAAGGGAATACTTGGGGCTGGTAAGGAAAAAGTCCTCTAATAACGCATGAGCCACTACAAATTCTGTTTATGTTGGTGGCCTAACACACAACTATGTTGCAGAGACCACTGTTATTCACCTAAGAGCTACACCAGACTACCGAATCGGAGTTGAAAAGTATTTCAGTATCCTTGCATTAAAGAAAGAAAGACGCCATTATTCTGATCAGGGTCACAGTGGATCCTAAGCCAGTCCTGGGGACACTGGACATGACAAGGGAACATACCCTGCATGGAATGCTAGTCCATCACAGCTCACATTCATGAAACTCGAAGTCACTAACAACCTACTGGCATGCTTTTGGGAGGTGGGTGGAAACCTGAGAAGCTGGAGGAACTGGGGACCCTGGATCTTGTGAGGCAGTAACACTGCCTGCTGTGCTCTCCGTGCCTCCCAGCAGACAACGACAGTTGGATTGCAAATCACTGATTATGAACACAGGAACAAACGCAGGAGGTCAGGACATGGAAAGAAGGTAATAGAACCAATTAGAGCATGGAATCAGATTCAGTAATTTAATATCACTAAGCCATCATGAAAAAAGACAAATTGAGGACACTGGATATATTTTTTGGTTTTAAGTTTGTTATTGATTAAACATGTTACTTGAACATGATCGTTGGGGCAACTGTATGTAGATACGCACCGCTACATGCACAAAAAAAGAGTTACTAGAAAAAAAAAAGTTACCCTAATCTAACTTAAATCTCCAAGACATTTTAGTTGGTCCTGATTTCATCACACTCATAAATGGATACTGTATTTCATCGTTCTCTCCTACATGGGGTGTTCTGTTGTAGTCCTGTCTCTACTTCCGCCTGGTCATTGGTTTGCTGCCTGATTGTGTTCACCTGTTTTGTGTTTATTTCTGATTGATTCGTCTCTTTAGCCCTGGTTGTGTCAATAACTGAGTGACAAATCTGAACATGCTTTTGTTTCATTAAGTTCTAGCCTTGGTTTTGAAATATTTTTTAGTTTCACATTGTACTGGTTTTGATCTTTGTTCAACACTGACTGCTCACCATGAATTTGTATGAATCCGCTGTGGTATAATGACACAAATTGCCACACAAAAATTACAGGAACATTTTCCTCTGTGTATATGTTGCACATGTTCTCATTTATTTATTTATTGTGCACTCATGTTGAATTTGAAAGGCTTGTTGCTGGCATGTTGATACTGACATATGCTCGCTGGGCATTACAGGAAAGCATCTAACATCTTGCTTGAAATCTCCTGTTGTGCAGATGCAAGCGCAACACTGTGTTTTAACTCAAAGTTGCTATTTTCATGGCGATAAATAAACCACACAACAGGGAGTGTGACAATTGAAATCTGCTGTGGTGTTTTTGATCCCCACTTTGGTCCATTTTTATTTTTTCGAAGCATTCAAAATTCTGTCCAGTTTTGTTTCCAGTCCAGTTTTGCAGATGTACTTTTTGTCAGCCCCCCTATTTAATATAAATAGGCTACTTTACCCAGCTACTAACTGATCATGAAAATAATCATGAAATATGAAACTAATAAATGTGGATCAAACAGTTGAACCTTTGCATGAGCACCATAACATGTCATATATTTAACAAATCTAGAGGCTTACTTATAAAAGGAATTATATTCCAGACTCTCAAAATCATTAAGATCGCCATTAAGAGCGCCAATGTAGCCCAGTCAAGGTTTGTAGAAAATTCATCAAAATCTTAAATGGCAAGAAATGAAGTTACTGAAAAAAACAACTGACACAAACTCCATTTGTAGATGTGTTAGCAGAACTGATTAAGATGGCAAAGCTAAAAAAATTATCGAGACTTTCATTACTGTTTGAAAACGGGGGAAAGAAATTGCACGCCTTCACCGTGTGAAGGATTTTTAATTACCTTCAAGAATTAGTGGTGAAATGAACATTAGCACAAACTTTGTTTGCACAGGGGTGACTTTGCAAGATCAATATAATCTGCCACAACACGTTGGTTTCACGGTGACCATGTTGAGACAAGAACCCCCCCCCCCCCCCCCCAAAAAAAAGAGTCACTAAAAGCTTGTTCTGTTTCTTTCTTGCAATAATAAATTGATTATTTTGACGTCCTGCCAGCTAAGAACTTCTCGCTTCTTACAATTACTGTTGAATTAATTATCTTCACTTGGAGACACTGTATGTTTTGCAAAATAAGTCTGCATTCCAGAGAATAAAGTGAACATGAGCTAATATGCTCAAATTTTTTAATGCCCCGAGAGACAACAGCTCTTCACAAAAGCCTAATCAGTGGTTCATTTAGCGCTCTCTAAACTGAACACGAAAAGCTCCCGGTTGTTCAATTTGTTCCATTGTTCGGATGAAATGTATTACCTTTGACCAAAAGAAAAAAAAAAAAAAAACATATTAAAACATGGCGGACAACTTTCTCTGCTCTTACCTAACAACTATGCAAACTGTTCAGACCGCTACAATCCATTTTACATGAATATATTTGCTGCTCTAACAAAATGGATTAGTTCTTTTACATGGATTCCACTTGCACATTCTTTTACCCAATGTGACCCCCAAGTGAAGCAGAATATAATACAATCGTGGACCTGTTACGGGAGCCTACACAGGGACATGTTTGTCACAAGACTGAATTTCCCAGTGTAAGGTAATTATGGGAAGAAAAAGAAAAAAGAAAAAAAAAAACGCCTAGCTTAGGTATCTCAGCCCAGCTTAGCCTAGCCTACCCAGGAGTCTTTTCCTGTAGAAGACCATACAGACTCAGTGAAGACTTCATTTAAATCTCATTTCTGTCAAAAGAGAGCGTTTGTCAGAGAGGGCCACACATGGTGTAGGCAGCAGCACTGTGTCTCTAAGCTCCGTCCAGCCATGTCACCCCGCTACACAAATACTGAGCTCTGGCTACAGACAGACACAGTTGAAGCTGTTCTGTTACTAATCATAAAAAAAACCTGAGGTAATGCATTGTACAGTACACCAATACACAAGTTAACTCCCTGAGTCGCGAGAGAGAGAGGGGCATCACGTGAGGCGAGTGATCCGGGCATCGTCCACATACTCCCGGGTGTCGCGCCTCATACTTCCGGGTGTTGTCTGGATGTCTGCATACAAAATATGCTATTATGCTGGCCTGCCTGCAATGCCTGCCCACGAATTTTAAATGTTTTCTAAATATTTTACAATTTTTAGCCGATCACAACTGTTCTGTATTCAGATTTATTTAGTTTAAATGTGTGATGTTTTGTTAATATTATTTGACGTATTAAAACAGAGGTGTCCAATCTTATCCAGAAAGGGCTGCTGTGGGTGCAGGTTTTCATTCCAACCAGGCAGAAGCCATATCTGAGTCTACTGAAAGCCAAGCGTAGCTGAAAAAAGTACTAGAATCAGGTGTGGCCAATGCTTAGCTAGAATAAAAACCTGCACCCACAACGGCCCTTTGTGGATAAGATTGGACACCCCTGTATTAAAATGACCTGATCTTGATCTGTATTCATACAAATATAGACACACCGAGTAACAGGGTTACTTTGGGCAGGACCTTTATTTTGATGTCAGTGAGCGATTGCTGACCTCTCTCATAATTGTTTTAACCTCCAATAGGAAAAGCTTGCTCTGTACCGCTGAGTCTTGTGATTTTTCTCATGCCCACGAAAGCAAAAGCTATAAGTTTATTATCCCTTTCTGCATAAGTGAACATGTATAATCTTTCTAGATTTACATATATTAAATTCTGTTGCTGTTATCAGCCTCGGTATGTTGTGACGTACATGCTAACATTAACGAACTAGCCATGGTAACGTGTGCCTGGAACTAGGATAACTTCTAGCTTAGCACTTGTTCGTGTGTGATTATTTATAGTTACGTTCAGAATGTGAATTTGTATAGTGACTTGCTGTACTGGAAAAAGTCTTAGAGCTTTATTCTCTGTGTTTGTTACAGTTTTCACTCATGGTTTTGTATCTGCTTATTGACACAGTAAACGGAGCAATGTGCTCGCTATCCTGGCTCAGTTGAAAACCTGAGTTTGGCTTGCTGTTGATCTGTGCATAACGCCCAGGGAGAACAGTACAACAATCGGCATCGTAACTTCGAAAAATTGCAAGTAGGGCCATTGTAACTCAGGGAGCACCTGTACAGTGGTTTGCAAGAAATACAACTTTTCACGACCACTGTTACTGGGAAATAACGAACTGCAGGGTAATAAGTTATCCCATATCATGCCACCTGCAACTTATTACTTAGATTTACTGCATTTGGCAGATGCCCTTATGCAGAGAAACTTACATTTATCTTAGCAGTTGAGGTTAAAGGACCTTGCTCAAGGGCCCAGCAGTGGCAGCGTTGGGGACTGAACTCACAACCTTCCGATCAGTAGTCAGGCGCAATGCAATCAAATACCCTTAAATCCCATCTTACTCCTGTAAACATGGAGAAGGCTGACGATCTGTAACTGAGTCCAGAATAACCTGTCTGTTTTTCTGTTACATCGATTGATACAGTGATGGATTGTAATCTCGTATCTCACGTTTCCCTCAGCAAGCACCGTCTGACTCGCTGGATAGAGTTCAGCATGAGAAAAGTAAATGAATACAGAAGCCACTAAGGCTTAAAAATAATGCAATAATTATCTTGCAGCTGTCGTAAGGACACAAAAACAGCTTCTTTTTTTTTCTCTCCACACAAACTTCATTTGCAGTGCAACAGTTTAATGAACTTGGTGCTAGACTTAAGTGTTGAAGGGTGAATATATCTTTCTATAAGGTTTAATGTAAGTAGGTGGACATGGTTCAGTGCACAACGTGACTGTGCTTAATTATAGCTGGTGTATTTACAGTGCTGGATCATGCTGCTGTTAATGACCAGGCTGTCAGACTTGAGTACCATGGGCATTAACAGAAGAACATAAACACTTGGAGTTAGAAAAGTTTGGGACCAGACCAAGTTTTCTCAGATCGACTACAAGGACATTTTTTTCTTATACCATGTACATTGAAACCAAATAACTTGTACGGTGTAATTTGAGACATCATGGAACATTTTATTTAACTAGTTTATTTAGTTTATGGTGTGTTGCTAGCAGTGAATTTTTCATGCCCATTTCATTGGCATAGCACAAGCAAAGGGTGTCTCAGTGCACTTGCTACATTGAGCTCATTTTTATTGACCACGCTGACGGACACTGCTCAGCTTGATTGCTCTTACGCACTCTCCCCTTGATATGTTCACAGAGCAGTTTGCAGTCTGCTTTGCTATGAAACAACCACATTGCTATCATTTTGTATAGTCTGTTCAGTAAAATGGCAAGATAGTAAACCGATACTTGACACCAGTTTTGGTACCGATGCATCCCTAGTTTTGAATGATTGCACTGTGCTGGCATTTTTCATGCTGCCATCGTGCTATTTCACCCTCTACTTTTGAAGGTTTATTTCTTGAAATAAAGAAAAGAAAGAAGTGAGGAGTTGAGGGAAAAGAAGTCTGGCAGAAGATGATCAGCCCACTGGGATTGTAAATGAAGTGTGAATTGGAACACGACTGTTTTTTTATTATAATAATTTTTTTTAAATATAATTTTTTTTTTTTTTTACCACGCTTACATTAACTTCACTTCTGGTTTGTTTGTCTGTCTGGTTCAAATTTTGTCATTGATTTTTAACTCACTTCCCATGAGCCAATTTGCTTCAAACTTTGCATACTTGGTTGTTCTGATGACAATACAATATTCAGTCATCAAAAGTATAAATTACTCACTTAATCTACCATAATTACGTAATCGAAATTTCTATAAGGGAAATTAGTTTCATGTTTAACCAACAGATGGCGCTAGTAACAGATGTGATCAATGCAAAGAACCAACAGCGCCACCTGTTTTCTTATTCGCACAGTGAATGTGTTATATAATTGCTTTTTGGGTTTTTCGGTTTATTGGCTCTATTGCCTCTCAGGAACAACCTGGCTATCCCGAACAATACACCAAAAACCATTTTTAGAAAGTCTGCTTTAGTCAGGCTGTTGGTCCAAAAAACCATGGAAGTTAGTTAGCAAGTTAGTTAGTTAGTTAGCTATCACTCTAACTCTTGATAGGAAGCATCTTTTGACCTCGGGTTTTGTGATAACAAAATCGATGACAAGATTCATTCAAGACTAAAAAGTAGAAAATAAAAATATACAGAATTAAAAAAAAAAAAAAAAAAAAAAAAAAACGCTTATATTAATTATAGAGATTGTAATAAAAAGTAAAAAATTTTTTTTATGGTTATAAAATTTATATGTTCATCACTCGGAAAATAAAAGCATGGGTGCTTTTCCTTAATCAACAACCATTCCATAAGCGCCCACGCTTTTATTTTCCGAGTGATGAATGTATCCATTTTATGACCAGTAAAAGTATTTTTTACTTTTTAGTACACTCAATAATTTATAAGTGTGGTTTTTTAAAAAAGTTTTTTTTTTTAAATACAGTGGAACCTTGGATTGCAAGTAACTTGGTCTGCAAGTTTTTTGCAAGACAAGCAAAAATTGTTAATAAATTTTGACTTTTGGTTGACAAGCGATGTTTTGCAATACGAGTAGTATTTGTCCGCTGAGCCTTACATCATCACAACTTCCCTCTCTCACTCTCTGTGGGATTTTGACTTCCGCACTAGTATATACTGTTAGTGTGTGTGTGTCACTCATCTGTTTAATGACGATGCAACGTCGCATTTCTGTGAAATCCTCAAAAGGAGGCAAAAGCAGCCATTATTGGATAGTTTCCTTGTTAAAGTTGCACGAAAAGAAAAAGATTCCAGTGACCCGACAGACTGCAGTGATTCTGAGAGTTGTAGTGAAAATAACACACAATAGTCCTCCTGCTCTCTGTCATGGATTATATAACCTATAAATAGACTGACTCATGAATGCTAAGTTTGAGTTGCATTAGTTTGCATTTCCCCGCGCTATCGCCAAGCCAAGTTCTAGTGTTTACCTTGCTCATGTTTTGACTCTTGTTTGTACTCCAGTGTCCATGTTTCTGTTGTAGCCTTTGATATTCCTGTTTCTGACGCTCTCTCGTCTCCCTCACACGAGCCACAATTCTTTTCAAAGCTAAAGTGCGGGTTATTTTGTTTTACGTATATTTAATTTATTTTTTTTTAAGTGCAGGTTATTTTATGTATTTTTACTTTAAATTTTGTATTAATAATTTTCATATAAATATTTGTGGGTTGTGTAACACATTATCTGAGTTTCCATTATTTCTTATGCGGAAACCCGCATTGATATACGAGTGATTTGGATTACAAGCACGTCTCCCGAACAGATTATGCTCGCAATCCAAGGTTCCACTGTATATTTTTATTTTATTTTATTGACTGGGCAATTTAAGAACAATAAAAATGACTTTTCAGGGATCTCGACACACTTTGAACAGGTTTATAATGTTATTGTTCATGTAACACCTTATTTTTTTTTACCAGGCTAGTTTGGATAATTTCCTGGGAACTGAAAAAACAAGAAAAGTTTAAATTTAACTTCATCAGCTTTATTAATTTACAAAGTATTGACTACAATGTAATAAAAAGTGTTTTTTTTTTTTTTTTTACCCTGTCCATTATTCATCATTTAAAAAAATAAAATAAAATCCTATTATGGGAGGGAATATGCCACTTCGCAGCTTTGACATCCCTGATTTGTTCCTGCACTCCGTCCGTGTGGAGTTTCACATGTTTTCCCTGTGTTTCTGTTTGTTACCTCGGGGTTCGCTGGTTTCCTTTCAACTCCCATAAACATTCCAGTCGGTGAACTGGCAATGTGTTACCCCTAGATGTGTGAACAAGTGTGTGAATGAGTGTGTGCATGGTGCCCTGTGGTGGACAGCTGTCCCATCCTTGGGTATCTTCCTACCTTGGTGCCTTGTGGTCCCAGGATAGACTCTGGATCCACCCTGGCCCTGACTGGAATAAAATTATTTTGAATATTTTTTTTTCTTTCCTAAAATGTCAGAGCCAACGGAGAAGCAAACCACGTGGCATTTCTGTATTTGAGTTTCCATACCATGCATTTTGAAAGATGCTGGATCGGCATTTTTCGCCTGTTTTCGGATTAGTTCAAAGGAAAATCTTGCAGGTGCGAACTACTGGAAAACCAACTGCTGAGAAATAAAGTTCAACAGCGCTGCTCCGCCGGTCTGCCACTGAACTGCCACAGACCTCCTGGCCAACATTTTAGAGCCCAGGGGAAATAATCCTACCAGTGAGAGCCTGATTGCCTAACACTCTTTCTCGCTCTCGCTCTCACACCCACATACACACACTCTGGCTGGAGCCGGTATCACTCTGCTCCACTACCTCTACCTTATTATACTCATGAGTAGCCCAGCGAGACAGAAAGAGGGTAAAGGGAGGGAGAGAGACAGAGAGGAGCAGACGAGTGAGCCGCTCTTTATCAAGCGTTTCATTCTATCAAGACAGACTGTTAGGTCACAGCAAGAGGTTGATGATATGGCTTTGATTTTAATGCTAGACTTGATTTTAAAAACCGAACACGAGTCTGGCTGAAGAACAAATTGCACAAGGACATGAATACTTATCTTTCTCCCAACCTCCCCCCCCTTCCCCCACTGTCTCTCTTCTTTAATTAATTTTTTTTTTTTTTTTTTTTTTTTTTTTTTTTTTTTTTTTTTTTAGATATGATGGTTTATCGCAGCATGCTGAGCAAACCTTCCGCTCAAATATCAACCCAGCTTCCAACCAAATATGCTGAAAATCGGCAGATAAGAGCCATTTGCACACACAGCTGCGTGTTCCTCAGCGTGTAGAACAGCTTGCGTTCACGCTTACGCCCGTAAGTTATTACGCTGTGCAGTGGCCATGTAACAGGAGGGGTGAACTCGGTCATCTTTATGACACTGCCACATAGAGGTTGTAAAGATCTCCCACAGTAAAAAAATAAATAAATAAAAAATTGCAATCTGAAAAGGGTGCTGTAATTGATAAATAAAACATGATGAACAGAATTATGGGAAAGTAGTCCAATGCATTTCCTTCCCCATGAAAATTAATGCTGTCACACACGCTTTCATATTTCAGCTTTATGGTTTTACTGCGTTCATAAATAATAACAAGGTTGCTTTAAGTATCCTGGGCATCAGCATTAATGGGAAAGTCCACCCTAAAAACACGTTAAATATGGTTATATTGACGTATTTATGATGTGCTTAGAGATTCTGCTACTAATGTGTTGCTTGGTGCTGGTATTTTCATTATTCATGTGAGAAGTTAGCAGTCGCATGGTGCATTGATGGACATTCTTATTGGTAGCATGGTTACAATAATGCAAAATAACAGTCAGTTTTTGCAGAAATAGAAAAAAAAGAAGAGGAGAGCCCCCTCCCATTCACTATTTTCCAAAGACGTGCAATTTTCCAATGCAGAAATAGTGAAGATGTTTGGATTGAAACGTTCAAAAGATGCGTATATTAGCATGAAAGTTGAAGCTTTGGAGAGTTGGATAGATTATTGCAGGTGAAAATAAAGCATCAAACCAAAAACTTCATTATAAAATCATGGCTATCTTTACATTCATTATAAATATTAATATACACATCATTTGAAGTGGATTTCCTTTTCCTTATGCTTATTAACTCCTGTGCAAAATGTCAATACTGGATGATGAACTAATACTGGACTTTGGATGCTACAGTGATACAGGATTTATAGGATAATATTCTTTTTATAGTATCACAACACAATAAACACCATGACCAAGGTTCCATATCAGTCACTATTTACTGCACCTATACCTTGCCATGTCCTAAATCCTATAGCATACATATAAAACCATAAACCTTAAATGAAATGATTGAAGTGAGACAGATATAAGGAAGACATCCTGTAATTCACACATAAAAAATTGTGAGACGCTGAGGAACATGCTTGCAGTGAGCAGTCCCTTTCCTCTGAGCTACAAAGCCTAAAAAAAAGAAAGAAAAGAAAAGGGGAAAAATACCAGTCTTCCACTGAGAACCCTCCAAAACCCCCCTCATTCCCTAAGGCTTAAGATTCACTGGTGCTCAAGGCATACAGCACAATTCAAGGATACTAGTCCTCTCCTGACACTCCAATGTCTTACTGAAGAACCTGCTCCACGGCTCTGAGGTTTCTGACAAAATGTCTGCCGTGTCACAAAATAATCTCCGCTTCTTAGGAGCGTCAAAAAAGTTTGAAACGCCACTCTCCAAGCGTGTCACACGCTACAAGACTGCACAGTGTGCCAATGATGATGATAAACCTGACTGGGACACTGAGATGGAAGGCACCATGCAGTGTCTACCCTGCTATTTAAAAAAAAAAAAAGCTTAATAAAAGCTAATAAAACAGGCAAAATTTATTTGATATATATATATATGTGTGTGTGTGTGTGTGTGTGTGTGTGTGTACTATATTATATATATATGTATGTATATGTATGTATATGTATGTGTGTGTAATATATATTTTTTTTCCCCAGCAACTGTTTTAGTAAACTAGATAAATCTACCTCGCTCACTTATCTTCTGCCGCTTAATCCTGTTCCGGGGGGTAGGGGGGGTGTACACCCTGGGCAGGTCGCCAATCCACCACAGGGCTGACACACAGAGATAGACAACCATTCACACCTATGGGCAATTTAGAGTAGCCAATTAGCCCAATTCCCTCTGTGCATGTCTTTGGACTGTGGGAGGAAACCCACACGGACACGGGGAGAACATGCAAACTCCACATAGGAAGGCGCCTAGATCGACCCTGGGGATCGAACCCAGGACCTTCTTACTGTGAGGCAACAGGGCTAACCACCACACCACCAAAAAAAACATTTCTAACAGATGCTTCATTCCTCTCTGATATTTTCACTCTCTCTGTCCCTGTTTACCACCAGACATTAATCATGTCCATAGTTAAAGGAACGAGAATAACATCACCATTACAATGAAGTGCTCACGCTGTGCTGAACCCTTATTTTGTTCCCATAGTGCTAATAGCCTGAGCGAGAGGGGACTGCTCAGGCACAGTGATGACCGTTTAGCCTGGGCTAAAAAGCCTAACGTCCAGAGAAGGCGAATGTTCGGACGTGTGTAAAATCATCTAATGTGGTCTAGCCGCACTAATGTCCCGAGCAGGGGAATGCTCAGGCATCCTGATGATCGTTTAGACCAGTCTGCTGGTGTTGCGCTAAGCTTTGATCATGCATATTTCTCCTGATGGCCTAATCAGCGGCGTAGCACTCATTATTGATGTTCTCTCCATAGAGCCAGCATGTTGCTGAGTCCCGATAACAGCCTTGTTTTTCAAAGGTTACTTCCGTCAGCTTTCACCTGCATAAGCTTTACATTTACTTGCAGATTATTGTATATCTATCCACTTAGAGCATAAATGTATTCATGTAAATGTAAATAGTAACAATTATGTGCAATTTCTGAAGGAACCGTTTATGTTCTGTATATCTTATGAATGACTACTTCTTTATCTAGGAGGTATTAGCTGTCAGTTTCAATCCAAGACATTTTTAATCAATCACCATGCTCTTAAAGCAACCTGATACCCACCTTATGGTTTAGTTCAGCCCACTGGATAAGTCAATGGGCAAAAAAAAATCTCACTACTGTTATTTATTTATCTGATAGTTGTTGACTTCTGACTTATATAGCATTATAAGCCTTTATATCAAGTAGTATTTAGTCCGTTTTCTAAAAATAAATAAATAAATAAATAAATTTTCTTGCCAAATTTTCTACACATAAAAATAAAAGACAACACAAACATTAATTTTCCAAACTCTCGGTCATTACCAAGACCAATTTTGTGAGACAAAGCCAAGTGAAAATGCCAAAAAGTCCAAGTCAAAACAGAAGACTCCAACAGCCTAAGTACACCCAAGTACTACTAAGGCTAAAGACAGTTTAGCTTTGTGCAACAACTGAAGAAGCGTAAAATGATCCAATTTCCCATTGGGGTGCACTCAAAGAATTCAATATTTTAAGGCACTAGGAAACCAATCATAGAAAAACAAACCCAGTATGACCTGTATTTTGGGCAAAGATGATATACAAGCTAAAGGCTAGCAAAATTTAAACTTTAAGGTAAAAGCAAGGTTTGAAATTACTTCCAACTTTAAGGTTTATATGAATTTGCTCGCTCTAATATGTTGTTGTTTCTACATTAACAACTTTCCCAGGAAGCTGTATAATGGAGAAGAGGTATTGTTAACTTTTTAAAATTAGTCCCCAGTGTTGGTGCTTCATACGAGTCCTGAAGTATGTTTCCAGAATTTTTATCACTTATTTCATGTCTTGAACCAAAATGATCCATCAAAGCCTGAAACATGGAAAAGCAGCAAAAATGTTCTTAAGAATATTTTATTTATAATATTATTTTATCTCATAATAAATGTTAGATACATTTGCTCATATGCAAGATGTTTCCACTTGCTATGGTTTTTGCAGAGTAAGTTTATGTTGTCAGGATGTTACTATTTGGGGTTTCTTAGTAACATAAGCTGTATTTTTGTCATTTTATATTCAAGAAAGAAAAGCTGGTAAAGGAATAACTGCTATAATGTAAATGAGAACAGGAACTAGAATGTTTTGCGGGTATTTCATAGCATGAATAAAACCCCAAACAGACGTGTCATTTTTAAAAGAATTAAAATTATGACTGGCAAATTGCTGAGAAACAAAATAATAAATATAGTGGGGGGGGGAATTAAAAGCATTGTCCTGCTGTTTTTTATTCCTTGTTTACCTAGGAAACAGCTGGTCACTTGTGAGCCTTAGAAATTAAAAAAGGCACATATTATTAATAAGAGCTGTTTGGATGCATTGGTGTACCCACTTTATTGCAAGATTTTAACCAATAAGTTTGCCATTCCCGCTCTTAAGGTACATATTAAATGCACTTTATTTCAACGAGAATACCTGACACTCAGTGGCTCTTCATTGGCAAAGTAGAGAATACAGACCAAAAAGCAGGAAATCACTATAGCATGTTGGGGGTTGCCTCACCTTAAAAAAAAACCCCTAATAAAATAAATAAATAAAGGCAGCAGCATTAACACATGATTTCTGTAACTATAATTTATTTATTTGAGCGCCTGGACCCCTGGAAATTGAGAGCTGAGAAAATGCCCCAACACTGTAATCAAGTTCTGAGTCAGAGCATTTTAGAGAGCAAGAGAGACCTAAAGAGAGGCTTCACCTGCACGCAGAAGAGGGAAACGATGTGTTATGGATGACAGGAAAGTGGCTCTGGGGTCAAATTGATTTTTTTCCCCCCTCTCCTCTCTGCGTTCAGTGACAGCTACCAGAGTTGCCTCATAATGTAGATTCTCCTGGTGGCGATATGCAGCCCCAGGTGTCTCCAAACCCCAATCCACATGCAATAAAGTATTTCAGTGCATGTTTCTATGAACATCTAAGTGTAAGTGTGTGTGTTGGGGGGGGGTTGTGAATCTGCACTCCAAAGGGTAATGAGCACGACTACGCGAGCTCTCAGTGTGAGAAGCACAGAAGACATCACACTATTGACATTTCAGCCCCAGGTTGGCCTATCATCATGCAATCACAAAGCTCTGCTTCCCCCAATTATAATCACTTCAATAAGATAATGAGCTTCCTACTCTCATTACTTCATAATGATAGCAGAAGTGAATTAAAGAGGCTGGGAGAAGAAAGGTACGGGCTGAAAAGCACACGATGCACTCACAACTAAGGAATATAAGCATAAAATTGCCACTGCATGTTACACATTATGTTCTTTAGCAATTTCTGTAGCAAAAATCATTTATTCCAAAAAACCAAAAAAAACCAAAAACGTTTCCCATATTAACTGTGGGGAAAAAAAATCCTTATTTTATGTACATAACATAACAAATAATTATGCACATTCAATGGTGAGTGGTGACGTCAGCGATCTCGATCGAGTACTAAATTATTCATCTAGCAGCATGTGGAGGATGAATAATTTCCCAACATCAAGGAGCGAGAGATTCTCCTTGGTTCATGTGTAAAAGAAGAGCTTATTAAGTCTTATTTTATCACATAAATCCTGAAATAATCCTTGAAAACATACAGAGTGCTTGAAAGTTTGTGAACCTTTGGAATTGTCTATATTTCTGCATAAATGTGATCTAAAACAACATTTTCACACAAGTTCAAAAAGTCGATAAAGCTTGATCAAAAAGTCAGTAGAGCTTAATCAAACAACTGAGACAAAAATATTATACTTTGTCATTTATTTATTGCTGGAAATAACCCATTATTACATATCTGAGTGGCAAAAGTATGTGAACCTTTGCTTTCATAACCCTAAACATTTCCGGTCACTTTTGATCAGTCCTGCACATCAGCCTGGAGGAATTTTGGCCCATTCCTCAATACAGAACGTTTACAACTCTGGGATGGAGGTGGGTTTCCTCACATGAACTGCTTGCACAACATTTCTGTTAGATTAAGGTCAGGACTTTGACTTGTCCATTCTAAAACCTCAAGTTTATTCCTCGTTAATCATTCTTTGGTAGAACGACTTTGTGTGATTAGGGTCGTTGTCTTGCTGCAGATGACGTGACATTTTCCATCAGGATTCACTCGTATTATTCAGAATTCATTGTTCTATCAACGATGGCAAGCTATCAGCAACAACAGGCCTAAACCATGATACTACCACCACCATGTTTCACAGACGGGAGAAGTGTCTTATGCTAGAATGTAGTGTTCTGTTCTCCAAACATAGTACTTCTCATTTAAAAACGTGGTATATACTATAAGGGTAAGCTGTCACATCACATGCACATGGCATGTAAATAAATGACTAATGGGCAGGGACTTGCAAGCACATAGCTGTATCAAATTTGAACTTAACTTGGACGACTATGAGGCAACAATGCTAAGGTAAAATTCTTTCAGATTTTACTAATGTACCGCCAATGTTCAATCCTATTGATGAGCCAGGCTTTGGTACTCTCTTCCAGGAACTACTGCGAGCGAGTATTCACAAGACAATATTTTTTAAAAAGTCGACAATGTACCTTCTACATACCGAACTAACAGCTAGATTGCATAAAAAAAAGTCAGAAAAGAGGGGGGGGGGGGGGGGG
>JAQMCW010000016.1:13027174-13038787 GCA_030068335.1 Chrysichthys cranchii | reverse complement strand
ATAGAATATTATTTTGATGCATATGTACTATGTGCTATGATGTGGGTTGCCAGATTGCAAAAGATTAATCCTTTCAAAAATTTCCTCAAATACCCTAGCATTTATCCTAAGCAGACCGTATTCATGAGGAATAAAAATAAATCAGCTGACAAACATTTCAAAGCCGGAGGAAAACTGTACACCTGGCAACACTTATTCTATACTGCTCTGAGGACACACATGATGCAAATGTACTCCTGGGTTTTGATGAGGAAAAAAAATAACACGCACCACTAACCTCCACTAATTGGCCAACGTTTAGTGCATCAAATTTAATATGCAATTAGCTGCATATTTCTCCAGCATTTTTCCCCCAGTTTTTGCAAGACCCTCCATCATCTTCATAAGTATTAGAGAAAACAAGCATTTTTTCCCCCTCACGCAGTATGGAGTGTAATTACGCTGTGCACAAACAGCTTAGAACATCTGAACCTGTGTTAGCAGGCTAATAGTTAGCTAATATCTTCAAATGGATTATAGTTTAAGTAAGTTTGTAGTTTAAGTAATGGGTAGCCTATGGTCTGTGTGAAAAGGTCTTATCTGGTCACTAGATTGTTCTCTTTAACTTTCCTTTAAGAAATGATTGGTTTGTATTAACATATCCATGCAATCCTGTTAGTGATTTCCCATCATCACATCTGAATGACGAGTAATGCTAAACAGGGAATACAAGCAGACTTCTAGGAGACTACTGTGTTCACTTTAGATTAGTAAAGAATGATCATACTGTTTTTATACATTTTTTTCCAGCGCTAAAATGTCCCTTAATACATAATTACTTAACCTTATTTACAGTGCAGCCACCTAGCACACTTATCTGCCGTGACACCAGATTACATAAGCAGTCACCATAATCTTCCCTTTTCACTTCTTTCCCTTCAGGGTTCTATCACTATCTCCCTCCACCTCCAATATGATAAATGGTCAGACTATAAAATGCTCAGTAAACATCATCAATTAGTAAAATGATGTTGCTACAGGCAGCGCTAGTCAGTTCTGTCTACTGAATTCAAGGTGGGGGTGTGTGTGTGTGTGTGTGTGTGTGTGTGTGTGTGTGTGTGGTATACACAGTTCCTGGGTAAGCAGTTTGCTTCATGTCGAACTAAAGATCTGTAACCTAAGTAGACAGGAAGCTGCCTCGATATAAAACCAGAACTCCCCAAACGTAGACTCTATAACGAGGATCTAATTTCATCAACCCATTACGCATTTGCCCCAAGGCAGCCATATGCATAACTACAATTAAGTATCTTTTGTCATATTACATCAATTACCGTTCACAATGCTTTTCATTTTAGGCGTTGTCAGAATAAATGGGCTGTTGTACAGGTAACTGTCAAAATATTGGAAGCTCTTGAATAAATATAAGGAAGCAAAAAATATGGATACAAAACACGTAGAATTGAACAATTTGTTAAGTGAGGGGAAAAAATGACGTCAGGCTGTGCAGAAACAGAAAAAATACATAAAAATAATCAACGGTGGTCAAGTGTAGCTAGACATGGGGGTGGTAGTCATCGTTCGGAGTTACTGTTACCACCGTAGTCAATTATTTGTCGATGTTTAACAATTCTAATTTACATTAAAGAACAGCACATTAATTGGTACATCTGCCAAGCAAATTTGTTTTTGTTGTGACTGACTTTATAGTAGCTACAATAAATCGTTCCCTCATTCACTTCAGTTTTGCGAAGGAAATGAGACAAAATAAGCAACTTGTCACATCAAGAATCCAAAAAAAAAAAAAAAAAGATCATCATAAACCTTCGTGTGTCTGAAAACATACTTGCTGCTACTGAAGATGCGTTGATGCTGGAAACTCGTACCAAAAATGCTACATAAACTTATAGAAAACTTCACCTCATCAGTATGCGGGTGGTGTTGGTAATGTTGCCCGGGCAATGCTTGTCCATGAATTTGGGGGAGGAGGGGAAGAGCTCCTGACGGCTTGTTTGGCTTTCTTCAGAATTGATGAATCCCACTTTAATGTTGTAATTTATTAAATATTTTTTGGTAATGATTGCAAATTATTTAGCAACTGCACTGAAAGTAAACAGGCTTAGAAATATACACCTGCTTGCGTATCTAAGAGATTAATTACCGCCATATAAGCAACTTGATATGCACAGAAATATCCAGAGCAGCTGCTGAAACTGTTTTCCCTCACATGCCGTAGAAATAAATGATCGAATTTCTCTCAGATTTCACAAATCCCCATATATATTCCACCCTTTCCATCATTCAGTGTCTCACCAGCTCCTCTATATTGTACACATCACAGTAATAGTTATCCTCAAGAAACCACACCTGTGCTGAAGCACCCGCTTTCATACCATTTGTATCCTTCACCACCTCAAGTGTTTCTATTATTTCGCTGCAAATTGGGCTCCGAGCCGCGGCGCTTTAAGACAGATATCTGTGTGTCGTGACTGAGAGCGAGCCATCCTTTCTTTTCCCAGGTTTAGTAATCTCTGCCTTTTTTTTTCTTCTTTTTTTTTTTTATATATGACAGCACCACAACAAAGAATAATGACTCATTAAACATGCCCATTGTGCATGAGTGAACTGAAACAGGAGATGTAGAAATATTATCATAATCCTATTTTCACCCAGCTCTTTATATTAGAAACATGAGCAGAATACAATGAGGGGCGTCTGTTCTTTTTGTGTGTTTGACATTTGGAGAGGGAGTGTCACATAATTTGGAGTTTTTAAAGTGGTAAAACTATCTCGTGACTGTTTCATAGCTTCATGTTACACAGATCAAGCGTGCGCACGCGCACACACACACACACACACACACACACACACGGTCCCTCAGGGACAAGAGCAGAATGCATACCCTCTCTGGAACATTTTTTTCATGGATTGTCAAAAACAATTATCTGCTCCCTTCTCTTAATTTGCCCTGATAAGCATCTCATTGTGTATTAACATTAGCGGTCAGCTTTTTTTTTTTTTTAACCCTTTCGGTGCGGGAGTCGACTGAAGTCGACATGTAGGAGTTTGGTGCTACAGCCACGCATGCACGTCGACAAAATTAAATAGTTCAATTGTACTCGCTAGGCGGCGACACTCGAGGTAATATTTAGTAATATACTGTTCCTGTTGTGTGTCAGAGTAACATCTGGAGCACATTGTTGGCAAGCTATATTACGATATGCAGTAAAAATGCCGCGGAAAGGAAAGTTTTGCAAGGCGGAGGTTCTGAAATTAGTGCTGGATGATATATCTGAGCTGTCTGACAATGATTTTGATGATGCGGAGATGGACGGCGAGAGTGAAACCGAAACTGCAAGGCCTTCTAGCAATTTTGAAACTGAAACTGCAGGACCGTCTACAAGGGGAAAAACTCGTCAAGCTTCCACTTGTTCTGTAAAGAGAACAGCACCTGAACAGTTTCTACTGGCGCAAAGTCAAAGCGACGGCCCGAGTTTACACAAAATATTCAGCACTAGGGGCAAAGTAAAAAAAAATAAAAATTTCAGCACCGAAAGGGTCCACCATTTGTCACAGCACCGCATTTACCTTCATCTAGAGAGAGAGAGAGAGAGAGAGAGAGAGAGGAAAGCACTAATAATAGGTCCAGGATAGGGCTCGTATTTAGTAAGCTGATGACCCCCCACCTTCTTCACTCTCAGACTCCACAATCAATAGTCATTTACTGTGGCGCTAAGTCTGAGGGCACGAGACACATTACAGACTTTACTTCATTGCTCTGATCCAACATCAAAACTGAGACGGGTCACTCACAGTTTCTCACAGATGAGCTCCTCAAACAGGTGATTACACGAAATGAACCCAATCCAGTTACCTATACCTAATTCATGACTTTAATGTCTCATGCAAATAAGTAAAAAAAAAAAGACTAAACTAAACAATATAAACAAAACAGTCAAAGCTTGTTATGACTGAAAGGTCACGTTTGGTGAAGAACTAACCTAATATGTGATGTCTCATGTGACATGAAAAATGATTGGCATCATTATTTAATGATTTTTTTATGGCGTTTTTTTCTGGATAAGCAAGCACTGGGGTGATGTTTTGTCTTTTCACTGTTTGACATTCAAGCGAGGTGGTGTTTTGTACACAGCAGAGCTTTTGACCAGTCATAATTTTGGTTTTCATTTCTCCTCTAATCAGACATCTGGTCATTAAGCAACAGGATTGCTAAGTGTTCGAAAATGTTTGGTCACCTTTACATGGGCATTTTGCATTTTATTTTATTTTGTATCTTTTGACTTCTTTTGGACATTTGACTTCTATAGTCACATAACCCTGTCTATGCTGAAAAGGGTGACAAACACCACATATGTACATGAAATATGAGTAGTTTTATTGATTAATGAACTTCAGTATTTAATACTGGCACAAATGAGAACAGATGTCTGAGGTGATAAACACTCAGTCTGCCTTGAGGTAGGTGTCTTGGCTATCTAATTCCTTTCTAGTCAAGTGTGCTTTCCTCATGATTTGATCCAGTTTTTTGAACAGTGCCATGCCATAGCGAAACAGACATATTCCTGATCAGTACAGTTCATAATCAGATACAGGCAGACAAAATGTCTGCAATGCTCCTGCACCATCGTGGTATCATCAAAACGAAGAAGAGCGTTCACACACTCTGTATAGATGACAGCAGATTTAAAATGTTCAAATGACCAAATATAAAGACTTTAATTAGCCCGAACTGAAGAAATATCAGAACAGAACTGAATGAAGTTCGAGTCGAGTGGAGACGATAATGAGGGTAGGGTTCAAACGCCGTGATGATGAGAGACGGATATGGATAATGCTGATAATTAAAGTGAGAACTCTTGTGCCTGTAATGTTGTTTTGGCAGTAATCTGGGGTTTTCTTTTGGATTAAACAGATTTAATATGTTATGACTTGTGACCACATGGAAAAAAAAAACCTGTACTTTTCAGAACTATATATAGTATGAAATCACCAAAATGTGACTCAGGCCACCAAAAATATGTTAAATATTATTTGGAATAATTTTTCATATGCAATGCTAAGCCTTATTTAATGTTAACCCTGCAAACAACACTGCCAAAGTAAAGGCGAACTGATCAATGCACTCAGGCAGTTAAGCAGCGGAGAGCAGATGGCCGTGCATTTGGGTTTGTTAATTGAAAAATGAAGATCCAAATGAGCCCATCATGAGACTAATGGTAGGAATCAATAACGGGAACATCCTAATGTGAAGCTGGACTGTCTCCTTAAGGCTCTCTCACAGAAAGCATAAATGAAGGAAGGATCACATTTACTTGCGAACAAAGCAGTACAGATCTAAACCGGAGTGTAAATTTTAGAAGCTCACTTTGGGCTTGAGTGGCTGTTTAAACGTGACATTGATGATGATGATGATGATAACAATAATAATAATAGTGATAATAATAATATTCCTAGACAATCAACACAGAATTCCAAAGCAATAAGACCAATATTACAAATATTTACATTACCTTATATCTGAATCCAAGATTTAAATCTGATTGCTCAGACCACTCCAGGAGATGCATTCGAGTGTCACCCAAAGTCACATTTGACAACCTGTAGCCATCTCAAGGCCTTAGATCATAACACAAAGTCCATACTGACCTTTAAGGATATTAGAAATGCCACATAAAATCACAATTTTTGATGCAGCAACCATCTCCTGCATACATTTAGAGGGAAGAAAGGTTAAGTCAACACCCTATAGCGGGCGTGTCAAGCATACAGCCCCTGCAGGCCAGAACAGGCATGTTAAAAGTTGTAATCTGGCAGATCAATGAGGTTATAATTGTAATATATTAAAAGCAGACTATTTTTTTTGGAATGTAAGTGAATTGAACAATTTGGGGGGGAAAAAATAGTGTGTGTCTTATTCAATTGTAGAAAAAAAAAAAAGAGGTCAACTTTTGGCTAGAAATTCAGCTACTGACAAAAATGTGCTAATGGTGTAGTTAATGCAGTTTAGCACAATGATGTAATTCTTTTAGTAAATTAAATGGTTTAATGAGGCCTCCTGCTAAAAGAACTACCTTAAAAGTTGTACAACAAAAAAACCCTGTGAAATTCAAGGTAAGTTGAGGGTGGGGTCACACATTAAGGCAGATGATCTTTAACAACAGAAGGACCGCATTGGGTTGCCAAATTTGAGGCTGCAGTGGGTACAGGCTCAGCAACACTAGATACCATCGCTTAGTCTTTTTCCAGTCTTCAACTGCCCAGTTTTGTTAAACTTATGCTATTAGTAACTTCAGATTCTTGTTTTTGCCTGACATGAGCAGAACCGTATACGGTGTTTTACTGTTGTAGCCTCAGGGTTAGATTTGTTGCGCATCCTGAGATGCTTTTGTGCTCAGCATGGCTACACAGAGCAGTTATTTGGGTTACTATAGCCTTCCTGTGTGCTATACACTTCTTTGTTTGTACTATTTTAATAACTTCAGAGTGAAATTCTTTTTTGGAAACTACAACCCAAAACTATTCAAAAATGTGTTTAAATAAAACAATGTCTGCAATATTCTCCAAAACCATATCCAAATTTTTTGTGGTTTGTTAAAAATCCCGATATCTGCTCGTCATATCAACCTGCCCCATTTTGGTTTGGGACACACTGCAACTCCAGATCCATTACTCCTCTTTTTCCAGCCTCTTCTATTTCTTGAACTTGCAGTTCAAGAGCAAACCTAATGACATGAAATACGACCAACTGCAAATGCTCACAGAGCCATCTGTTAACAGAACATACTGTCGTGTTTACAGCGTTCTCACATTTATCTTCAGAAAATATAGTAGTAATTTTAGTCGCTATTCCTCACGACTAACAGAAATGATCCGTGAAGTCTTCTAAATGTAGCCAGAAAAGATCTGCTTACTATTATGCCATGACTGTGGAAAATAAAAGCATGTTGGTCTTTTTGCACAAAGGTATGATGCACTTGTGCTCATAACATAAAATGGGCAGCTGAAATGGTGGGGCATGCTCTCGTGCTCCATTTGCACTCCGTCTGTTTTCTCGAGATGAGGAGATGAAAGGATTGAGGCCAATGACTCTCTGCACCACCAGGGCTCTGCTAGCACTGCCACTTTAATACTAGCAAGAACAAAGTCTACACTTATTTAGCATTTCACACAAAAGAGACACAGAGGAAGAAAAGAGAGAAGGTGAGGGTCCTGATGTCATGGAGTTACACAAAAATAAGCACTCTGAGCAGAGAGATGGATATTTGAACATCTGTTTTTGGAACAGCAGTCGCAAATGCCCTGATATCTGAGAAAATTCCACTGCAGAGCAGCGATCTGTATAGTTTAGACATGAAAACAGCTCTTTCAAAAAAAAAAGGGGGTGGGGGGGTGGGGGGGGAGTGCTTTCTAAAATAGGAGAAAAGCAACCACGTACTGTGGTACCTCAGGACTCGAGCTCAGGTTCGAATCCTAAAAAGTTCAAGTTCTGATCGAATTTTCCCCCATAAGAAATAATGGAAAACCAATTAATTGGTTCCCGGCCCCAAAAAATTACACGTAAATGTTTTTTATTTAGAATTTAAAACACAAAATTAACAGGATAAAACAAGAAGAGCATATACTAAACACATCTAAGCACATTTATCAAAACAGTAATTTGTAAAGTGTTTATTTTTATTATTACTCTGTATTCGTTAATTTGTTCGTAAATCGCAAACTTTTAGGTTGTAACATTTGTACAACTATTGCGTGACTTTGTGGTGAGCAATGGCTACCAAAATGATAAAGTACAGTGTATTACCTGATATTTTCAATAAAAAAGCACTATCGCCAATAAACGATGCACTATCACAATGAATGCGAGGATGAGACTGAAGCGTTACCCTTTGTTTCCGCTGAGAGACAGCTGAGTGCCGCGTGACCCGTTTCCCTGCGCTATGGATAGAAAAAGGGTCAAAACCAGGGAGCATAAACAGCCAATATTCAAGGTTTGGCAATAGTACAGGGAATGCAATCTAAAGCTTCGCACTTTTGTGTGACTGAGTGAGTTTCTTTAAAATCTGTGTCATTAGTTACCAAATGTGTAACACCTTTAGCATCCCATGTGATGCTCGGGCATGGCGTGAGTCCCAGAGCATGCGCCAGTGGCGCTGCGGCGGACTGTTCTTGGAGTGTCATGGTATCATGGATACCCAAAATGGGTGTGTTAAAAGGGGGCCGCACGCAGGCAGATTTATGACACGTACAAGTTATCTTAGGTCCACGGTTCAACTTCTGAGATTCAGATCGAGTACTAGGTCTTTTTTTTTTTTTTTTTTTTAGAACTGGTTGGCTCGACTCTTAAGAAATTCGAGTTCTAATGAGTTCGAGTACTGAGGTACCGCTGTATCTGCAGCCTTCTTCATAATATACAATCTATAACAAGATAGGTAGGTTTGCTACCGTAGTGCCATTCTTGTTTTATTTTTGTTTTGTTTTTTAAACTACATTTATATTTAATTCAAGTTGAAGTGTGTTGTTAACATGTTATTAAAAATCCACACTTAATTAAAATATGCTAAAAATATATTAATCTCCGATTCCTACAACTCTATACCTTGGGCATACATACACATTGTTTTATAGTATTTTTCATACATTTAATTACACAATTTTTTTTATTGTGCAATATACTATTTTCATGTAAATTCATTTCATAATCATTAAAATAAGATACCCTTGCTAGATACTACTTCTTGTAGATTTCTGCAGCAATTATTTAATCAGACCTCTGATTAAACAACTTCTAAACTAAAAAAAAAAAAAAATCCCTATCAGATTTATAAGTTTCAGTAATGCGAATTTTCTTCATATTTGATGTATAGATTAGTAACTGCTAATGGCGACTAAATGTTGAAAGATTCTCATGTTGGTGAAGTGTGCTAAATTTTCCAGTAATGCAGCTCATCCACTGCAGCAAAACAAGCAACTCTTCACCTGTTCCCAGGGTGTCATTTCTTTTGTCTTAATTATATTAGCCAACTGGCAGGATGTATTACATTTCAAAAGTTGATGTTGCAATTTTAAATGCATTCATCACTTCAACAATGTATGCAGTTCTTTAAAGCACACCACAGCTTATTTAATACAATAAACAGTGCTTCATAAAAAGAGACTAAAGTGGTTCAAACAGCAGTATGCATGCGTTCACACATACGTTTACAGGTGCATGTTGTAGCCCTTTGCACCACTCTTTCCTATGGGGCTCTTGCTTTTCCTGTGTGTAAGCAAAACTGACATCCTTTATGAAAGATTTATAAGGCTAAGATGCAAGCGATGGAGTGGACCTTCTCAAGGGAGGAGGAGGAAAAAAACACACAAGCATTTCAACCCTTCCTTTCCTGTCTATCCTGAAGAAATGCAGTGTCAATTCCAGCAGTTAAATACATCTGGATTGGAGGCAATTTCTTTGCTGAATTTTATCGATTGTGACCAACAGCATCCAAAATGACTGACAGTGCAGAAAGCCACCTCATATTTATAGCAATGCCTAGTAATATTCATCTCGCATATATTCCCCTCAGGATCACTTGGCAGAATTATGATGCCATAAGGCAAAGCTGGACGCATTCTGGAAACAAGTCATAAAAATCTCCTGTGCCGTAAAGGAAGACTAATTCCATGCTGCAAGATGCTGGAGATATCCTGGTTGGAAATTGAGGCTAAAGTGCAAACCTCCTGTATCAGTATTTTTTTATTTATTTATTTTTTTTTTTGAAAAACAAAGAATACCATTTGAGGAAAATTATGACCAGAAGCCATAGAAACACTGACAAAATGGTCTCTGCTATGATGTCTGGCAATAAGCTTATGGGGTTAAACAGTGCCATTTGAATTAAGTCTGAATATGTCCACATTGCTTTAAATTCTGCTACCAATAAAATGCCATAGCATGCAGGTGTGAAAACAATTTTAGCAATACTTTAACACACACACATGCATACCTACATATATGCATACCTACATATATACATACACACACATATACATACACACACACACACACAGATCCCTCACTTATCGCGGGAGTTAGGTTCCAGAACCCGCTGCGAAAAGTGAAAATCCGCGAAGTAGTGACCATGTAATATGTTTTTTTGTTTGTTTGTTTTTAATACATCTTTAGGCCTTTATAAACCCTCCCACACTCTTATAACAATTACCTGCACAGTTATACAGCATGAACCATTTATATTCTCTTAGATATTGGGTAAGATTCATTGAAATTATGTACAGTATGTACAGTAAACACAGGTGACAGATAACTATTGTATATCATTGAGGAGTTTTATTTACAAAAAAATACACAAAACAGTCTTAAAAACATTTTCTTTTTCCTGGTACAGAACATCTTCCAGTAGGCCTTCAGGGAAAAGTCTTCATCCGTTTCCATGGCATCAACCATATGTTGCAGGGCGTTCTTAGTGTACAGTGCCTTGAAGGCCCGGATAACCCCTTGATCCATTGACTGAATCAGTGGCATCGTATTTGCCGGCAAGAACTCTTTCACCCCTTGGAAGGAAAGATCCATGGGATGACCTCCGGCATTGTCCAGCAGTAAAAGAAAGAACTCAAGGCCCCTTTCTGCCAGATAGATCTTTACCTCTGGGATGAAACATTGGTGAAACCAAATCAACCGTCAGGAGTTTCGTAATTAAGGACTTCGGGTTGTGCATCCAGTAGACAGGCAGCAGGTTCTTATTCTTGTTTTTCAGGGCCCGGGGGTTTTTGCACTTGTAAATGAGCCCAGGCTTAAGCGAAAAGCCCGCGGCATTTCCGCACATGACTAGCATGACATGGTCTTTATGAGACTTCCTCTAGCTCATCCCCGCCATCCGCAAACATTTCATGAAGCTGCTTGGCCTTCTCTCGGATTATACAGGTGTCCAGGGGGATGTTCTTCCGGCAGTCCTCAATCCAGAGTCCTAAAGCAGATTCCATCCAGACCACAGCCTTATTCCGCCAGCTTACGACACTGCGGCTGTATGTAGAGAACCGAGGACTTGTTGATGCTGTAATGGTGTCCTACAGTGCAGCAGCTGGTCCTTTCCTTTAACATGTCCAAAAGTTTTACCTTTTCACTGATTGTTAGCATCTTCCATCGGCACTTGGGCATGGCCCCGGAAGAAGGCAGTGGCACAGATAGCTTTTGGGACATAACGAAAGGCTTTACTACCCACAAAAAGCTCAGCAAAACACGTTGATGTTGAATGAGCGAGATGTGATATGCGGGCTAACACAAACCAGAATGATGCTCTTTGCTTAGTTAATCAGCACCCAGGAGACTCTAATTAGCTGTGTGCTCTGATTGGGTAGCCAGTTAGGAAGCATGCACTCTACCAGAAAAAGCCCGCGAACCAGCGGAAAAGCCGCAATATATCATTAGACCAATTTAAATAAAAACTCACGATAGAGTGAAGGCGCAAAATTTGAGGCGCAAAATGGCGAGTGATCACTGTATGTGTGTGTGTGTGTATATTATTTATATATATATATATATATATTAGGGGTGGAGCCGAACCCGAATACAGTATTCGGAAAGGCACAAATAATGTGGTTTTTACGAATACGAATTTC
>JAQMCW010000016.1:12989011-13009869 GCA_030068335.1 Chrysichthys cranchii | reverse complement strand
AAAAAATTATTTGATTGATTTTAGCATAAGGCTGCAACATTACAAATGGTGAAAAATTGAAAGGGGTCTGAATACTTTGAATGCACTGTAGTACAATGCATTTAGTGCATTAAAATAACCCTTAGTATTTCAAACTACAGCGCAAATCTATCAGAGCCACTGTTATCGGAAATGAACCAAGACCTTTAACCAGTAAGAATGGAGAATTCAGCGGTGCTGTGGTATAAATATATAAACAGCATCAGGAAGATCTACATCTGTCTCTTTCTGTTAGTGTTGTGTAGTAACACAGTAGAAATCTGTTTGGGGAATTCATCTTATAAAGCTTTCTATTCACTTTAACTTCACTGCATGGCTACTTTTCCTCGCATAAATTTCCCCAGCCAACTCTGTGCTTTAATCCCTCCTGCCAGTCCACTTTAATTTCAGAAAAGACATATAAAAATACAGAATGACACAGGGAGTGTCATCTCTCATACCTCCAACGAGCAATTCCTTTCTGAAACCTGTGCTGCAAAGGGGACAGAAAACCAGCTTCATTTAGATTTTCTAGGTTATGGGGCTTTATGACAGGAAATCATTTTGATACTTAACAAAAAGCCATGAGAGAAAAAGACAAACGCCTTCCTGCACGTGGGGAAGACAGAAGAGATTCATTTTTACCCTGTCAGAGAAAACACCAAGGGGACGAACTGAGGAATGAAAAGTTGTCATGTTGGTTGGAACGATGATTCATGTTTTTATTTCCACTCAGAAAACAGATCATTTGTTATACGCAATATATTTTAGCATAAGGTATATTTGTGATGTCGAGCCACATGGGAAAAAACCCCAAACAAACAGAAATTTGAAATCAAGTTCTGTCAGAAGCGAACAATTTATTTATTCAGTTGACTTTCTGTAAGGTCCAGACATCCATGTCAAGCAGCATGCAGACAAAGAGATCTTGGTCGTTAAAATGACTTTTGTTCCCACAGCTAAATTAAAACGCACCATGCGCTTTTCTATTAATAATAAATGTATTACGATGAATGATGCATCCTTTGTCATGAATAAAATGGCAGACATTTAAAACTTTTTTTTTTTAATAAAAATAAGATTGTTCAAATTGGGGGTATGCTGTTTATAGGAAAATAATCAGCAATAATCAAGGGTGGTGCTGATGTGGCATAAAGTGAAGCAGAGTTACTGCTACCACTTGAAAGCTGATTATTTTCCTACAATAGAACATCCTGAAACATTTTATTTTTTATTACAATGCAGTCATTTGCAAAAAGTTGCATTTAAAAAGAAAATGTAAAAGATAATATTGTTGAATTCTTTATATTTATTAATGTAGAAGTGTGTGTGTGCGCGCGTGTGTGTGTGTGTGTATGTGTGTGCGTGCGTGCGTGCGTGCGTGTAGAGCTTCAAAGCAGAGCAGTAAAGCTCTAGTAATACGCCTCCTGGGCTCACAGCAGGAGAAATCTCCAGGTATTTTCTTGCAGAGCTGGATGTAGAGAGCGAAGAAGAGACTACAGGCACAGCTGGGTGAGGCTCTCTGCTCCAACTTAAACACCTTCACAGACTGAGGCTTAGGGTAGTGTGTGTGTGTGTGTGTGTGGCTGCAGCAGACAGGTAGTTTATTTCTCAGTGTGACAGTGAAATATAGGAAATAACCTAAAGTAGGTGCTTCAAAGTGCCACGCTCAGGAACGATTCGTGTTTCACGGATAAACCTTGGGTTTCACAAATAAACGTTAATCGCTTGCTTGATTTGTGGGTTTTACGTGTACGGTAATGGGATGATGGAGTGCTTATTTGACAGCTTTTCCGCTTTACAATCTTTACAGCGTCGTTAAACGCACATCGATTGCAGGAAGGAACAAACTGCTGAACAAACAAGGCTCTAATGTGAATTTCAATAGCTGAAATTGCTCGCACAGAATTACGAGAGCAATGGTTTCAAATACTATTAAAAACCTCGCAGGCTGCATCGTTTTACAGCTTGACTGGGGGAACCTGCAATATTTAAACACAGTTAAGCTCATTTGCATCAATCGAAACAAGAGCGCCGTGGAAAATGTTCGCGTAGTCCAGCGTTCGGTGAAAGTGAAATTCAGAAAAACGATTATTAGGATTATGAACACATTAATGCTAATATGTTGTAGATTTCTACTTAAAATTCTTAAAATTGATTGGTCGGAGGCTAATGAACAATTTTCTCATTGTTTAAGCATTAGCCAAGCTTACAAAAAAAATTACAAAAGCCAATAGAAAATTTGCAGAGCTTGTTTTTATCTCTATGTTATAACATTAGTGACAGATGCAAGGTTTCGTTATGCGTAATCCACATTTGTTTCCATAGTAACACCTTGTATGGTAACGGCTTCAGAAAATCATAGTGAGGTTCTCTTTGTGTACGGACGTTTATTTTGATAAAACATAGCATTTATGTAAGGAGTCTCAAGTGCCAGTGCTTGGTAACAGTCAAGGGTAAGGCTTTAACTACATTTTTCAACACAAAGACACATACACAAACAAACAGTTTCTCCATGACATTTTTTTTGACTTCTAGACAGATGTTCCACAAGATTAAAAGTAACTAAAAATGGATAAAATATATAGTATAAAATACTATTCTTGGAGTAATAAAAATCATGGTTGTTGACAAATTACTGTGGTGTAAACACTTTGGGGTTATCACGCAAGCTGCATGTGAGTAAGGAAACTGAACACCACATGACGCTAATCTTTTTGCTCTAGCAGAACGTGGCTGAGGGCTGGATTCAGCTCAGACGTACAACATATTAAAGCTGTTCACAGCACGTAAAGACAAGATACGCACCCCAGCTAGAGTCATGTAGTACACACAGGCATCAAGGGAACTTTCCGGATTTGATTGTGTGGGCTGATAAGGCAGGAATGCAAGGCCTTCAAAGCTATTTGACGTCATGTTTCCGTCTGTGGACACAATCGTTTGTGCAATGCAGGCCATTCAAACGTTTATCATCTTCCCACACACACCATTTCACTTCATTTATATTCAAATCCTGCTGCTCACCTCAACACGTTCATTTCATTTTTCTTGACTGCATTTATGAGTTCTAAATAAATGAATACACATCTATGTCTTTCCATAGTGAATTGCTCAATATGGTGATATCATCTATAGGAATTAATTAATTTAGCCTTCGGAGGTAGGAGTTTGAGTTTAGTAGGTTTTCATTAAATTCCTCTAACTGATGGGCTGCTTTTTTAATCTTTTTTTTATTTATTATTATTATTAGTAGTAGTAGTGGTGGTGGTGGTGGTAGGAGTTGTAGTAAAAGTAGTATTTAGTGTATTTGAGTTTCATACCCTAGCAGTTTGTTGGCTCTACAGCCTTCTATTGAGGTCCAAAAGAAAATTCACAAATTCACAAAAGACTATGGGGCTCTAAATAAATAAATAAATAAATAAATAAATAAAGGCGGCATTGAGTAAATGTTGGCATGCAAGAGCCATCTCGCCTCAACAAAAGAACTGCTAGAGTCTAAAGTCAGAAGGAAAGTCCCTTTTCTTTTCCTAGCAAATCCCTTTCTTTACTATTTCCTCTCTTCTTTTTCAGAAATGCAAACATGCAACTTTGTTCTCCAGTATAAATGAGGAAGGTACAGAAAAATAATGGCTCATTAAGGAGTTGAGAATTTGAAAATACAGCAAGCAGGTTCCACAATCTGCATTTATTGAGACAATTATGATAATTAGAATTATTATTCTAAGACGATTAGACACAGATAGAACTTCATTGTTATTCTGAAAGCTCACATACTGTTTAGTTTTAGAATGATCTATACGCCTGCTACTCATTACGTTTCTTAATCTCATAAAATAACTGATTAATGGGAAAAAGAAAAAAAAAAACAGCAGAGAGCTTATTTTCAGCCTATTCATATCAGATAACAATCGCATTATGTTATTTGAAAAGTTTTGATTTTATTTTTTGCTATATCTTGATCTGAAATGCAAATTAAATTTCAGTGCAAAACATTAAATTATCTACATTAAGACACATTAGGACATACTCTACATGATTCCCTGCAACCAATCAATCATGACTGCCAAGTACCTTTTATAACCTATTAAGCATATTGCATGTAGCTAGCCATTAGGTGCTTTCAGACCAAACAGTTCGAGGAACTCATTGAGAGGAACTACCCACTGGGGAAATACACACGCTCAGGACCTTTTTTTCTCTTTGGATTCGCACAGCCGAGAGGAATGCTGAAGTGACATAAACTGGCCATCGACTGGTACAGCAATGTCACTAGTTTGTTGCTTGGTTTCATAGGAATGTGTGTCTTGTCCACCAATGTTTTTGTGTTGTTGTTACAAGAACAAACTAGCAACATTAAGATTTAAACTTTCAACTTTCTTATGTCTTCTTTCGGTCGCATGTTTCAATAGAACTAGATCATTCCACTATGCCGTAGAATGTGGGAGAGCAAGAATGGTCGTGTGCTGAGAGTTATTTCTTACATTATAATAGAGTAAATCTGTGGTGGGGGAAAAAAGTGTTGATTGCTTATGTTTACCTAAAATGATAGGTTTCTTACTTGATAGCTTAAACCCATGGACAAGACCATTTATTTTAATTAATATTTTTATATTTTGCTTAGACCCATCAAAGACCGACTGCAGTGACTCCGTCACACATAGGCTCAATAAAGCCTGGACTTCACTGCCAGGTCATTCGTCAGTTTTTTTTTTTTTGTTTGTTTTTTTTAAGACCTGTTGTTTATACAGCTAAAATTTTGCAAAGGGTTTTAAATGGCAGTCGCCGGTGCCGCATTGGCTCATATGTTCGACAAATCGGCATACACTTACATCTGGACCAATATCACTGTACACACTTACCTCACTCATGGTTCCTCTAGGGCCGGTAGAGTACCTACCCTGAGCTAGAAAAGGTTCCTCAAAACAGCTTTCTAAAAGCTATGATCAATTGTACTGCAGGGTGGACACACAAAAAGGGGTACTTCCACCAGCAGTTCTACTTGTTCAGTTGCCTATTGTGGGTCATTTTCTACACGACTAAGGACTTTCTAATGCGCCAGAATGTTTTGTTTGGGCACTTTTGATTACTTTCATGGAATATATTCAGAACATCTATAGCTTAAAGTTACTTTTTCTTCTGGCATGACAGACTGAGGCTTCTGAAAATAGCGGCTCCCAAATGTAGATGCCCGAATCCCAAGAATAACAAAATCATGTGGCCAGGAGGCTAAAAGAATAAAATTAACATTGCTCTTTTTATGGAAGGGATAGCATACTCGCGCTTCATTGCTAGTCAGACTGAACCTAACCAATCATGAGCTCATGCATGTGGAAGAGGGTAGATAGCACTCTTCTTTGAGTGACTCAGAGGAAGCCTTGTTTTTTAGCTGTCCCATGATAAGAGCGAGGGAATAGGCCAAAAATAGGAAGACAAATGGTGTCAAAGGCCACATTTATTGGCTACCATTTGGTGGCATTTATCCTGTATTCACCCTGGATGATGACTGACTGGCAGATAACGCTTTATAAAAACCAAGTTTAAAACTACACTTAGGCCCTGTATGGGCTCAAACCTTTTATGGGTCCAAGAGAACATCCAAACTGCCCCAAAACCCACCCCAGTGAACCCACATGTCAGAATTAAACAGTCCAAATGATTACTACATGCTTTAGTAGCATCTAGGACTCACCATGATTATTTCATTTCTTAACAATGACATGAAAGAGCTCCACCTGGGTGTAGAGAGAAACTTCGGCCAGGTACTGTTACAGTCTTAGCATTTCCTGCCTCCTTTTAGTTTTCTCTCACGGGCTTTCTCACTGCATGATTTACATTTTTGCACTGTTGTATTCCTATTATATTAGCATGCCTTACTAAACTAATGGGTTTAACTCCACAGGGTGACATGTGATATGATTTGTTACTCAAGATCAGTGGGCTGAAAATGAGCAGCTATGGCTCCAAAATGATGCAGGGCATTTTAATCACACATGCTTTTACTATTCTTATTTCACAAACTGCCTTTTGTAAAATATGGCTGTTTTATTCCCATCAATGGCCTCCTTTATGGTTTTGGCCCAGGTCCATTTGCATGCCTTGTACCCTATGCTGTACCGGGTCCAGATTTTTTTTTCTTTAAATATTACAACAAAAGCAGGTTTAAAAAAAAAAAAAAAAAAAAAAAAAAAAAAAACACACACACTATGGAAGAATACATTTTTGATGACTCATTTGACCAAATTACCAGGTAGTACTTATCTGACCATTTTTACATCCTTGAGCAAAGAAAGAAATACTACTGCTATTTAAAACTATTATTTATTTCTTATTGCAATTCAGAAATTCCATCCAATCTTACACAGCTGCTAAGACTACTAAGACTATTTTGCCCAAAAAAAAAAAAAAAAAAAAAAAATTCAATAATAGCAACTTTCTCTAGATTGTAAAGAGATGGGCTGATATTTCCAGAACTGTCACTTAAGCTAAAAGACTCATACATGGTGCCATCTCAAAGAAGAAATGCACACAAATACAGAGAGCAACAGAATGTGATGCAGTGCTTGGTTTTTACTGAATCAGCCGTACATCACACAAGCAGGAAAGAAACCTCCATAACATAGGCTTTATATAATAACACACAGGGCCAGCCTGTAATGCCAATATAAATAACTAAATTAAAGATGTGGGTCATGAATCAGATGTGAACAATATATGAACGATCACACGGTGTTCCCAACGATTTGACATTTCTCCCCGCCGGAGAACAAATAAACGTCTATTTTGAGAATGTGGCCACCAGGCTGGTCTGTAGCGAATCAATAAATCTTCACAGCAGACAGAAAACGAGATATGAGTGATCTCAATGAAGCAGGATCGCGACGCAGACGCCACTGCATGCAGATCCAGTTTAAAAAAAAAAAAAAAGTTTGAATTCTTTGCTGCATGTTGATGAAAACAAGCCCATGAGGAAGATATTAAAACTAATCCATTCTTCTGTGTAAATCTCTCTCTCTCATTCTCCCCCTTTTCTCTCTCTCTCACTAATGAGGCATGTGACTGGCAGATGGATTACTAGGCGACTTTGTAATCCTTTAATTTCTCCATTTAGGATAATCAATTGCTGCCCAGTCTTCCCATTGCTAGCATCAATCAGTGTAGAGCACTACAAACTCTAGAGTGAATACTAGCCTTTTAACCTGTATAAGAAATTCAGTTGTGCGTCTATATGTGTTTGTGTATCCTCTGAAAGACTGGGCATATTTGCCAACCTCTGATCCCATGTACTTCTTCCTGCTAAAAAGTGGGAGCCGAGTAAACAGGCTGTTATATCAGAAATTACTCTTAACACCCAAATATGACCACTGTCCCATAACAGGACTTCCCAAAGTGTTGAATTTCCCATAAACCACAGCAATTTCTTAATGAATCTAATTTAGCATTTATTAATAAATGACACACTGTACTTTTTAATCGACTAATACTTATATTTCATGTTGTGGAACATGCACACGTTAGTTTCCATTTCTTATGTTCGAACACTGTTTACTTGATGTGTTTCCGAGCAACTGGAACGCACAAAGTCCTCTGCCCTAAACCCTTTACAGACCGTTACAAGGCACATGTAGGGCTGTGCAATACAACTTTGTACTACAAGATGATAGAAAAACATCTATTACTTCATATTATGCTCTTTCATTTATTCACTGTGTTTTTTCATCAACTGGACAGGCTATTTGTGATGTGGCCATCACCGTTGTTTCAAATCACAGTCTGTCTACGGTGCATTAGCACAGACCTGGTAATTAGTTGCATACTAGAGGTTGACTTTTTTCCCCAGCCAAATTGTAAACAAAAACATGTGGAAATTAATATCATCTTTACATCCAGGGTGCATGTATGAAAAAAAGACTCTCGTAATTTGTTTTATTATTTTAGATATTAAAAAAATAAATAAATAAATAAATAAACATTTTGGGTAACTAGCCATTTTTAACCACTGGACAGCTAATGCTATCAATTTTACCAACAGTCTTGATAAAATATGCACTTATACCAGGTTTATATTTGGAAGGTGTGATCTGAAAATCTGAACGAACAGAGCGCAGCACGTTCGTGTTCATAACTAGAACAGTCTATGAACTTAATGCTTTTCGCACCTTGAATTGTTTAACTCTTGTATTCTTTGAATTTATAGGAATTGTGATGTATTGTGATACTGTATTATTATGATCTGGATATGAAATGACCTATATATCGGAGAGGCTCTTGCGTAAATGTTCAACGTTTATCAACTTTAATCTCCTTACATAAAACTTCACTAGATCTATGATTATACATTTTTTTTTGTTAAACAAGTTTTTCCAACCTATTTATTATTAGGCTTTGATTACGCAGACCATCTGCTGTCCAAGTCCACGTGTATGGCCTGCTACTACTACAACTAGTGCATTAATGTTACAGTCAGAGCCATGTTGTTATAGAACAGAAAATTCTTTGATTCAACTGCTTTTATATATATACACACATACACACACACACATACATATATACAACAGAAAACAGAAAATTATTCAAGACCTTCACACCAGTCAGATTCAAAAAGTCAGAATCACTGCACGTTATGGATCTGCATTTAAATACAACATATCAACTCTTTTTCATCCAAAAACTCCAAGCATTTAGAAAACATAGGGAGCTACTGCATCATCCCTGATAGCTGTTTAAGATGGATCCGCTGCCTAACTAGAGCAAAGGTTTTGGAAGTAGCTGTAATTAAAACTGGGCCTCGGGCCTTGAGATGGGAGCAGACTGTTAGGTTAGACTCATGAACACAACATCAGCATGCAAGCAAAAACAGAAATAAGTAAAATTGACTTTTACATTTGAAGAGGCTGGGTGGCCACACAGCTAGTTCAAGCCTGAGCTTGGGTTACTGGACGAGTAAAGTTTCCCATATTATATCTGTGTCCTTGGGGGATCCTCTGGGTTCTCCAGTTTCCTCCCAGCTCCTAAAATCTGGTCTGTTCATGGTGTATTCTCACTTCACAGCTAATGTTCCTGGGATAGAATCCAGACCAGGATTAAACACTTAAATGAAGATGAATAAATTATTATTATTATTATTATTTATTTATTTATTTTTTTACACCAAGTAAATGTTTATCTAATTCATCTTGGCTACTGATGCAAAGCGACAGTAACGGATGCCGGTGATCAGTGTACCTCTACGCTGAGGAAGACAGAGCACCACAGACATTAATCCCTCATAAAAAATTCACAGCCCTAATTTTTCCTTTTCAAATTTGTTCTTCCTGAGACAGAACAGAACAGCCTGTCCCTGGTGAGAACAAACAGAACCAAAGCTTCTACTCAGGAAATGTTCACTTTTAATAACGCACATGCGTACTGATGCCAACGCCGAGACCTCAGACATCTCCAAAACTGATTCATGAATTCAGCTTGATGAAACAAACTTGCCAATGAAGGTCAAGATGGAAAAAGGGCAAGTGCACTATACTCATATTGTCAGGATGAGGATGACCTCAACGCACTCCTTTGAACGCTTGTCATGTCCTCGACTCCAACAAAAAAATATTAGGTCAATATCATTTTTTTTTATTAGGCTTTCTCAAGGTGTGACAGTTTTATTTCTGGGTATTCTCTGGAATATACAGCCATCTTAAAATGATCAGGGGAATCGCCAAATTGGTTTAGAAGAGTTACATTTGCTCTTTAAGTGATTTTTGACAGGAGCTAGTATACATTAAATCATCAGAAAACTCAAATTCATTTACAAGGAACCACAAAGGAGCATTCACATTTATATTCTGATCGATACGGATATGAAATTATCTCCTCATGCAATAAAATTTGTTAGTAGCTCTACGATCAAAAAGCCAAATACAGTCTAACCTCTGGTCACAAACGCTTCCGAACACGAACAAATTGGTTCCCGAAAAAAAAATTCACCAAACTTTTGAATCTGGTGTCAACCACATAATCAGGTGCCGAACAAACACAGCCCCGACCATTTTCCCCTTCCGCTTCATACACGCCGATGGTTTCCCATGTTGTTTGCGTATTAAGCAATTGCGTACCTAACAAACACACGTCCTTTAACCCTTTAATGCCTGAACCAAGAAATAAAATGACAGAAATTTTTTTTTTTTTTTTTTATTTGAAGCCTTTTAGTCTCTTTAACAAAATATAAAACAATAAATAAAGATAATTTGCAAGTATTTTATTCTGTATTGTATTTGATACTTTGGGAATTACACACAATTTGGGCAATAACAAGGTCTCAGAAATGCATGTATCAAATATGATACGCACGGCATTAAAGGGTAAATTGGTCTCAGTCAGACGTGCGTTCATTGGCCGTACAGTAACCTCCTCCCCGTCCATCTTCCTCACCACTTCCTTGAAGCCAGAAGTCGACTCATGCAAGGTTCGTTTTCTTGGTTGTTTACAGTACGTTTTTGTATAATTAAGGATTGTTCAAACTTTGATTTTGTTTTTTTTTTTGCTGTGCTTAAAACTCATTAAAAAATGTTCACAGCATTTTTTTTGTGTGTTTCTCTCTGCATTTTTGCTCTATACGCCTTCGTTATGGGTCCCAAGAAAGTGGAAATGATAGTGAGAGTAAGAAGCCTAAGCATATAACCATCGAAATAAAGAAAGAAATAACTGCAAAACACCAGAACTTGCCACTATATCCCTCCACCACCGTCCACCTACGCTAGCAACTACATATCCACCGCAAAGGGTAACATGCATTAAAATCATCTGTTCATTTCATTTAGTCTTGTTTTTCTATAATTAATGTTATTTTAATTTTATTCCATGTTTTTATTGTCACACAAACCCATAATACACTTTAAAAACATGTTTTGCGGGAAAAATTTATTCGGGTCGTGACCAAACAGGTTCAACAGGGTCTCGGAAAACAAATTAAGCTCGTGAGCCGAGTGTCCACTGTAGTGCATCGACACAAATTCCCACCAAATATTTTTCTTGGTTTCTACTGATTCACATGCTTATAAAATCAAAGATCAAAGTAAACCTACATAAAGTCAATGCAACCCAAAGCCAACAGGCATGACATCCTGCATCCTTTCTTGTCAAAAAAAAAACAACAAAAAAACAATCTAGCAATTATAGCATGTGTTTGAAAAACACCACAGCTATACTGGGTTCTTCATGCACAAGGTCAAACTTCCATATTCTGAAAGGGTTTTGAAAGGATCTAGGAGCAACCTCAAAATCATGCTGAGCCAGGACACCGGCAATCATGACTTACACACTTTTCACAGTAAACGGGATAAATATTTAATAGCACATGTAGCCACACATGAGGAGGATATCTCCAGTCTGGATGGTTCACTTAAACCTCTCTAGTCAGAGTGCATTAAGTCAATTCTTTGCTAACTAGCTTGTTAGCATTTCCACTTCTTTTAGAGGCTGTACCCCACCAAAAAATCAAAAGAGACCCTAAAACAACGTGCTTGGTGCCACAAAGAAACAAATGCATGCCACCTTCTCCTCTGTAAGTCACTTGAGGTGAAAAAGACCCTTAACCCTGTTGTGTTGGTGCATGCTGGGAAAATAGAGCTGCCAAGAGTGTCATTCTAATGAGCAATGCCCAACAAGGGGCCGAGTCCACACGAGGCTTGGCTATACACAGAGATGTGCTGGATAATGAGGCTGTTCTCTGGTACTGGGTGCAGTAGGATGGGGTGGAAACACAGAAAGGAGAGAAGACGAAAAGGCGAGGGGACAGAAGGTCCTGCTTATCGGTTGTTTCTTCTCATAAGTGAGATCTTGTTTCTACTGTTGTAGACAGGGAAGAAAGTGATGTTCTCTGGTAGAAGCCATGTGACTTCACTTTTAAGTATGTGTCGAGTCAGGGTAAGGAAGAACAAAGCAAAGAAGAATTTTAAATTTGAAAACATTTATAAAGTCCTGCCAGCAATTCTAAGCTGAGGTACCTTTGTTCAAAATAATAAAAAGGAGCCCTGTATAAACACAAGCTAGTATGTCTGTAAATGGTTTTCCAATTGTATTAATGTTAGTAACTAAAGTTACTGACTTCCAGTGACGTGTTTTTTTTTTTTTATTTTTTTTTTATTTATTTATTTATTTATTTATTTACAAGTGAACTCTTGTTTCTGCTCTTGTAGTTAAAAAGAACATGATGCACTTTGGGGGATCCAAAATGCTCTCACTTTCAACTAAGCAGCAAGTTTGGTTCAGGAAGAACACAGAGAATAAGTCATCTAAAGAATTTAACAAGAAAGTCTAACCAGCAATCTTCTGGTGTAGTATCAACCTAGGGGAGCATTGTCTGAATACAAGTACATGTGTGTGTGTGTGTGTGTGTGTGTGTGTGTGTGTGTGTGTGTGTGTGTGTGATATAATTTTTTTTTTTTTTTTTTTGTTATTTGTCGATACAGATATCAAGGTCAGTAACCGTACTGCCTGTGCAATACTGATTTTTTTTCCTACCTGTGCCTCTCTCATTTTGGGGAAGAAAAAAAAAAAAAAGACACAAAAAATAGAAACTAAATCCATGGAGTGAGGCTGCTGAGCATTATTAGCTTACATGTAAACAATTCTTTCATCACCTAGGAAGCCAATTTCTGTTGTGAAGTGGGGAATAGGTCATGAATTGCGAAATTGTAGCTGGATGGTGGATTTTCTGGCACATCCAAAAGTTCATCTGTTACCAATTGTGCACGTCACTTCACTTGGATTGAGTGGTTGACACTTTTGGTCGAAGTTGAATCCAAAAAACTTTTGACTGAAGCGTGACGATTTTTCTTTGGCGTGAGGCATGACCTTTTCATCATGCAATTGTTATCACACCCACGATAAATGTTTAATAATGCATTTTTACCAGTTAAAAAGAGTCTATTCAAAAACTGAATGGCACGCTTGCACAATCAGTAATATAATCCTGGTTAACGTCAATGTAGGTCTGTGTAGAAACAACTAAGTATTATATCACATAAGCCTATAACATCATAGAGACATCATAGACCCTTTCATTTAATTCTCTTTATTTTTCCCTGTGTATATGTTTAGATTAAGACACTACAATAGTCGCCAGGAAAAATCTAATCATCCATTCAAGCTACTGGGCTCATTCTTTTTCAACTAATTTCATTTCGCTAGCTACCTTGCTACCTCAAGTAGGATTGAAGTAAAGAAGAGTGGGTTTTCTTACAGTTTGAAAATGCACTTCTGATCATCAAGAAGTCACATCATACTGGGCAAGTGCTCACTCATTCACCTACCATTTTCTACAGACACGTTTTTCACCTAGCTATCATTGGCTGCTGCTGTGTGCCGCTAGCCATGGACTCCTTTTATGTTTGCAATGTTTTATCAATCAATCAGTAATGCTGCATCCCTTCTGCAAATCCAACAAACCCACACATGCTTTATCAACCAAGGTTGTAAATGGTCTTCACCTTGAATTAACAACTACGGATATTGAACTTCATTCCCGAGTGCCGCTGTTGCAGTTATCAAGAGGTTAAGGTGTGAAACGCATCACTGATGTTCTCCAGAATGTGTTCTGACAGTAACCTTTAAGAGCTCCTCTCCAGGAGGAGGAAATGCCGTTCAAAATCAATTTGTCCTAAAGTGACTATCAGTGTACCTCCTACCCAGTCTCTCTCTTGCTCTCTTTTAAACTCCAAGGGGTATGATACAGCTCTCCATACAAGGTGGAGCTTTACACACCAGTGTGCAGTCACAGGAATATGTTTTTTTTTTTATTTATTTTTTTTTTTTTACCCCTATGGCTTATCACTTCTCAGCGGGGCTCCGCAATCAGAAGATACCCATGCATCAGTACCCAGCATGTATCTGGTTAAAGGTCCAATATGTTATGCGTAGAACTGCCGTCATGATGATAGCAGGTGTGCTATCAGGAAGCCGGACGTTTTTGAGTGAATTAAAGTTACGACTACAGTTGGTGTTACCAACTACTGACACCTTATGATTAAGTAATACTGCTTGCTTCACTGAGATAATAATGCTCCTATTCATGATGGTTAATTAACTTATGGCAGTTAAATTATTGGGATTGTCTTCTTTGTTCTTCAAAATTTTCTGAAAACAAAATAAAGCGCATGTCTGAGACAATACACACCAGCAAAGAGATTGAGAAAATGAAGGCTAGGCTACGGTTTTATTGAAAAGAAGAAAGAAACGTAGAAAGACAATATTGTAGAGAATTTTAATAGGCTATAGCAAAAAAGCTCGGGGATGTTTGCGCTGTGTCAACATGAATGTGTGTGGCAACCTGGGGAAACAGTTGATATGCTGAACTGTGATTTTTCTCCTATAGATATTTCGAACTATAGCAAAGTTATATAGAGTCTGCCTGTATATAGTTTGACTCCTTATAAAATATGATCTTTGCAGGATCCTTAGAAGATTTGTAGAAATCTGTTGTGAGCTGAAAATTTCATATGATTTTATCGTAAAAAATAAATAAATAAATAAATAAATAAATAAAAACACTAATCCTGTAGCCCTTGCAAGACATATTGTAAATACGAATCAGGGGAATCCAAGCCGAAGCAACCGTTTAAAATCACCACTTTGACATCCAGACCCAGAAACAAAACCTCAGAATCTACTCCACAAATGAAGGTCAGCAGCTTGACAGGAACCATGACGAGTCATTTCCAATTCTGTCCACATGGCTCAGCTTGGTCTGGCGTCCAGTTCCTGTCTTTCACACATATGGTGGCTAATTATCTCCACGACACACACAGACACAAAACTAAATTCACACTGTTTTTACTGTATTTCCAATTTCATCTTGCACTGTAGGCCGTCAGGCATTTTTGGGCATATCCTCTACGCCTCATACAAGCTCTAAAAGGAGACAGAATATAGAAGAAAGAAACCATAGAAAGAATAAGCTCACAGGTTTTCAGCCTGTTCCCTTGCTCACACACACCACCTGGTCCATTACTCTCCCCCTGTGACGCTTCTGGGTTATGCAGCATTATCATCACCACAAGCTCGGGGATGACCCCTTTCCCCTATTAGCACTGTTCACCCAAAAATACCACAAGCTCCTACACCTTAATCAAAAACCTGAGCTCTACAGCACTGCAGCTTTAAGCGACTGTACGGGATTTAGGAGCATCTTTCTGAAAGGACAGCGCAGTGATATTTGACACCAAACCTCTGTTCACTTTGAATAAAGAGAACATTTGAGATCATGGCCAGTACATCCAAACATCTATTAAGGCTCAAATATCCAGGTGCATTGTAAACACGATGATTGATTATTTGGTATTCAGAAAGGCTGAAGTACATAAAGCATTATGCCTCTCATTTACTGTCTGGAATATATTCCATCAAACCTATTGAGCCAGAATCAATGTTGGCGCCAACAATGTTCGCAGAGAAACAAAGATTTGTCCTTGACAGGAAAAATATTGAAACATATGGCTCATCCATGAGGACTGCAAAGTAACTCTCCTTGCCAGTGCAGAACACCGAAAGACGATTCAGTTTTGAACTTGATCTGGTACGTACGTCTCAAATTATGGATTGTAGACTATAATCCGGATAAATGAACCTGGTACCAAGGAAATGAACTCAGACTGGCTTACTTCATGGGTGGCAGATTGAACGAAAAACCAATAGGAGGCATTTTGCTTTCATGGTTGTACTTGTCACCTTAAAGAGAAGCGACGTTACAAATCAATACAAAGTCCTTCTGACTGATCCCCTTTTACTCTGTCATGAAACGTTTCTATTCTGATAGCTGTGATGTCTTCCAGGATGACCCCGCTTCCAATCACAGGGTTTACTGAATGATTTGATGAGGATGAAAATGATGTACCACATATACTGTGGCAGATCTGTTGAACATCTATGAGAGATTTTGGACTGTTTTGGAAGAACACTATTCCACAGACTGCAAATTTACACCAAGTTGCATTTAAGTAGTTCTGATGCCTCAGGGTGGCCAGAAAACTTACTAAGATACTCTTTTGATTGTTGCACTTTTTTATTTTTTTTTTAAAGCTTTCAACAATATGTAAAAAGAGAGTTCAAGACTGAATCTTGTTGAATCTCTTTGTTAAGTCAATTGCACAAAAGCTCTTTCCCATTTTAGATCTAGTTTTTTGGGGTTCTCAAGGCGTTAGAGCTGTGTTACTTGTACCTTACGGTGAGATCGCATGTATTCCCGCTATTGTACGTCATCGTGCCCTCTGCCGTCTAAACGCAATTACAGCTAGGCACAACAAAGAGATTATTCATGGTTCAATTCTTATTGGCGCACAAGAAATCGTTACATGCCTACCAGACAGGCTAAAATAGTGTGCCATATTTATCAATCCTTTAATAAACTTGTTTGCGAACGTTTCCGCAAGGCAAACCAAACCAAAATTCCCAACGAATTTCTAAACCAACTAAATGACCATGCTTTTTTTCGACATCCACAATGATGGTTATAAATGTCAAAATGATGACAAAATGAAGAGCACCCCCTAAGCACAATATGTGCTAAACCTTCCTGTAACAAACCTCAGCTATCACAGGCATGTCGGCTACCATAGATCACACACAAACTCTTCCTCCTTTTTTAGGGCACCAATTTTTCTTCCTTTTTATAATCTTATTTCATTTAAAGTTTGGACTTTGTTTTGGATTCATTAATAGAAAATAACCACATTTCGCTAAATTTCATTGTGAAACTAAAATAAAAGCAAACTATTTAAACTTGACCGAGGAATCTTTTACTTATTGCTTCATCTTCTTATATGGAAATTTCCACAGCCTCAGGAGCTGTTTTGGGATACAAACTGGAATAAGCTGGAATTTCTTAAATAACGCATGTCTTGTGTAAATGCTACACCGACCGATTTAGAAATGAATTCATATCCAGTTTGATTAACGAAGCCCACTGAGCAAACATTCAGTAAAGCTGACAATAATTAAAGCATTTGCTAGGTGTTTAATATTTATGTTCATTAATTCTCTATTTAGTCCGAGTGAAAAGAAGGCAGAAGAAAAGAGTGACTGTATTACACTCATAACACGGTGCAGGAGGGAGGGAGGGAGGGAGGGGGATTTACCAACAAATATACACAGCAGGAGATGAACAGAAGATTTAATTTTCCCGACTATAGACAGCCACGCAGCTCAACTGCTCATTTAACGTGGATTATATTTTTATGGAGCCTCGTTTGGTCTGATAATGTAATAAAAGAAGAATTATACTTGCATTAATTGTAAACAATACAAGAGCTAGACCTTATTGCTCGCTTTATATAAGCGCAGAATGGCGTCCTCAATAATAGCACAAGAATTTCTGCCTATCGGCCTGGACGATTTTGCTGCTGTCTGCCTCAAAATGAACGCGCGTGTTTTATATACAATATGTGGAATCGTCAGCTGAGAGTTTTGTCAGCCCTGCCAGAAAAATGGCTCTGTTTATGAACACCATATGCACATTATGCAGTGTGCTCTGTGTGAGTGATTTCACAATAGCTTTAAGTGGATGCCAGTGCAAGGCAGAGAGAGAAAGGCAGAGAGAGGGGGAAAGGCAGAAAGAGAAAAGGCATCCATGTGTGAAAAAAAAAACAGACCTGTTGCAGAAAGCTCTGTGGGCAAAACCAAAGAACACCCACACAAGCACGCCTGACTCATTAGACACACTGCAGGCTCTTACCTTTGACAATGCTTTGGCCCTGCAGCTGCTCCCGTGGGATAAACACGGTGTAGAAGTTCTGGGAGAATCCCGGTCTGCATGGATCCACCATCGAACCTCCAGCCCTCCCCTGGGGAAAGATACAAGCAAAGGAAAATAATCCATGAACAGCTTGCATATATTTATAATCAACATGCATTCTTTAGTGGAATCCAGGATTTGTTTTGGAACGAAAGGCTTTTCATATTTTTTTTCCCGGGTTTCCTCTATTAAAAACAAAGCTACTCGTAGCGGTGTCAGTAGAAATAGCCCTCGCTTCATCTCATCTCTGGCTAAAGAGACTGCTGCAACGGCAAAAGTTCAATAGTCTGTCCAGCTCCGTCACCTCCTGATCTGTCCACCTTCCAAAATGTCATGCTAGTACCACCTCACTGCCATTGTACCCATCATCTTATAGATCACTAGCTAGCCGAGCTGAATTGCTGCTGTCCCTTCTATAACTGCATTGCAGTCCAATGTTCACAATATGGTGTCCACTTCTTCTCCGCTGGATTTCTCATTAATATAATGCTGATGGCGAGTAAGAAAAAAAAAAAGCCACCAGCAAAACCTGGTGGTTATCCCTTATTAGGTTTGGGAGTGGTGATCTCTTCCCCTCCCCCCTTTTCTCTTAATATGAAAGTATCTCACTTCCTATTCATATAGTCTATCAGCTAGTCATGTAACAGTGATCTATAATTAACCAAGACACAGCTCTATGCTCCCAGATAATCGCTCTAGTACATTTGAATGGTGCTGGCATTTTCTGGCTCACTTTTCATTATCAGAAAGATTACACATGATTGATCTTATGAAAAGAATTGTTCAAAGTGACAGTCTTTTTTTTTTTCATAAATCTCACTGGCATTTTATTTGAATTGTAAAATGATGGATTGGCACATGATGACACGGATAAAGATCCAAGAATGGAATCCAATAACTGACCCTTTAAATCACGTGCATACAAATCTTCCCCCAAGATATACAGTAGGCATGTCAGTGTTATTATCCCTGCCTGCTATAAAACTATGGGAACCTACAGGGACCCTTAAAGAGGCAGCCTTGCTGCAGGCTCTGCCAACTCTGAGCCACAATGCATGCGTAAGCAGAGCAACCACAGGCCGGTGTGTTCAAAAAAAAAAAAAAAAAAAAAAAGAAAGAATGCACTGGTGGCACGGAGCCATGAGCGCGTACCACGCTAGTGGTGCAAATCCCTCTTCAGGAATATTAACAGATGTTCTTTTCTGTCGGACGTTCAACACTGCCAAGCAAGCAAGGAGTCGGGTGATTCACGTAAATCAGCATGCCTTACAGTTGTAGGTAACTGCAGCTTGACTGGGATGACACTGTGAAGCACACCTTTCGGATTCCCTGCGTTACCTTTAAACGAATCATGATACATACTAAAGAACAAGTGGGAAAAGTACAGTCGTTTCTCAGGAGCACACAGCCATCTATTTCGGGACAGGGTGTGTAGGGGTGTGTGTGCTTCCACTTGTCAACTGTCACTGTCTTTTCATACAGGTGATTCAACACAGCTCACCTTTGAAATGAAATTACGAAGAAACCATGGTTGGTGACGTTAAAGACCTTCTTAATCAACCTATCGCCTGAGCAGGCTCTCAAGCTTTCACGTTCCTCTTTACGAGCCCACAGGACGAAGGAAATAAAAGAGCCGGTGCCCGTGACTGCCACCCACCATGCGTCTGAACATACTTCTGGTGCTGCACCTTTCCAAACGAGGACTTCTGCAGCACGTAAATGAATTTCAGCACCATTTAAATGTCAGCCTTACTTCAATACTGCTGAACAAGGAATCTCATGCTGTGCTTGCATTTTTATAAAGCTCTAAGGAGCTCATTCAAATCAAACCCCAGCACTACAATCCTACAATTAGGAGCCACTGGAGCGAAGGAAGCATGCATGCATGCATGCATAACACGCAGACTTGATCAGCATCCTAAAATGAAACAGTTTTGTTTCTTTTTAGTCCTTGCACCGCACTGAGAGCTTACACAGCATGCAGGCACCAGCGCGCGCATCGCCGCATCCTCTGCACTGGGGATATGACAAGGGGGGAAAGTGCGGGAGCATCGCATCCCGGTACCGCAGCTTCACCACGCGCACGCACGCACGCGCGCGCGCGCGCACGGTTCATATGTGTGTGTGTGTATATATATATGTTTCCTTTTAGGATTTCCGTAAACAAGCTGAACCTGTGTCACATTCTCAGGAACTAGTTTACTCCTTTTATACAAAAAGCCACGGCTCGTTACAGGCTGGGTTAAATAAACAGCAATAAATACCCAAACAATAAAAAAAAATATACTACTAAAGTAAGTGTGTGGTTGATTGCAGGAGCGCGCGTGAACTTCACTGACGTCTGAATGCGTTCAGTCTGACTTACCAGAGAGCTTTTCAGGACTAAAGCACACGCCAGAGGAAGAACGAAGCCGACTTTCATTTTCGGCACCGACCCGAGCAGCTCCTCTGTAATCGCCGGTAATTCCTCCGGGAAGATTCGGGAAAGAGATGGCCAGAGAATCGCGTGCTGACTTGTCTCGCGCTCCGACTGCAGGTGGAGTAACGGGGAAGGCGCTGTTCAACTCAGCACTACCGCGACACCCCTCCTACTGAAGAGCGCACGTGGAGAGGGGGCCTATGGGAAGCCAAAGGGGCCATAGAATCTCTAGACGGGTCGTATGAAAGAGGGACCTTTCTGAGCATTCGAAAACCTTAGCCAGACACACACACACACACACTCACACACACATAAGCATTCACACTCACGTTCACACCAATGGGCAATTTGAGTAGCCAATTACCCTAATCCCTCCCATGCATGTCTTTGGACTGTGGGAGGAAACCGGAGTACCCTGTGGAAACGCACACAGACACGGGGAGAACATGCAAACTCCACACAGAAAGGCACCCCGGTCGACCCCGGGGATCGAACCCAGGACCTTCTTGCTGTGAGGCGACAGTGCTAAGCACTACACCACTGTGCCACCCTGTGGGTGTACAGTGAACCCCCACAATATCGCGGTTCACCTATCGTGGGTTCAGTGCATCGCGGATTTTCACATTTTGATTCGCGGAATTTTTTGGCTTT
>JAQMCW010000016.1:12969910-12984198 GCA_030068335.1 Chrysichthys cranchii | reverse complement strand
AGAAAATGTAGTTGTGATCTTTCTTCATGCTCCAGTCATTGCTGTTCTCTAATTATGATCAGTGTTCTTTTTCAAATATCTCATTTAAGGTTTTTATACTGTGCTTCTGAGTTTATGTAACTCATGACATATGGTTAAAATACTTCTCTTTTACTCCTGGTTTGGATCATTTCCAAATAGGGCTACATAGTGACTTTACTCCTCCTCCTTTCAGCTGTTCCCTTCAGGGGTCGCCACAGCAAATCATCTGTCTCCATCTGACTCTATTCTCTGCATCCTCTTTTCTCACGCTGGTGGAGGTAGTGGTTTGCTAGCTGACACCAAGGTTCACAGAGGCCAGAAGGGAACTTTAAGAACCCATTCCTTCTTATTAGAAAATAGCTACCAGTGAAACAACATGTAATGTAATGTAATGTAATGCAAGACATGTTATGTGTACCTTCACAGACCACCAGGCGCGCAACCAACCCCCCCGGGGCCGGCAAAATTGAACAGCGCGCACACAAACCCCCCCACCCAGTGGTCATGGGGGCCTATGCACAACTACTTTATAGCGCCCCCCCCAAAAGTAAATAAATATATAAATAAATAAACAGCCCTTGTACTAGTGACAATGCAAGGCATCACTACCAGAGTGAAAGGTGATGGCAACAAATATAGGGGAACAAATTCCATAAGAGGCCCCAGAATGGACCATAGCTGTATGCATAACATACTAATCCAACAACCTTATCCACAAAGGGCCGGTGTGGCTGGCAGACTTTTAATCCAAACATGCAGGAGCCATGTTTGTTAATGACTGAAAGCAAAGATGACAAACAGATGGAATGGTTGGAATAAAAATATGCATCTGCCAACCAGCAGCACCCAATTAGTTGCAGTGGTTAATGATAAATTGTGCATGCTTTCTTAAAACCAACAGCCAGCTTTTTAATTTTTCCAAGTGCCTGGTGATTACCGTAAAACCCCATATATAAGGGTGTTCCAAAAGGCTGGAGCCATTGGCAACTGAAATACAGGTGTTACAACAAAAAGATGGCCTTTGGCAACACTTTGGTATACACTGAATTTTATCTTTAATTACATTAGTCATTTGGCAGATGCTCTTATCCAGAGCGACTTACATTTATCTCATTTATACAACTGAGCAGTTGTGGTTTAAGGGCCTTGCTCAAGGACCCAGCAGTGGCAGCTTGGCGGTGCTTGGATTTGAACTCCCAACCTTCCGACCAGTAGGCCAACGTCTTAACCTCCTGAGCTACCCCCCTGACCCATAATCTTCTTTTGTTAGTTTCGAAGCTATCCTGGATCAGAAATAAAAAGAAAATGATTCAATTTCATGCAAAAAAAAAAAAAAAAGACTAGACTTTTGGGACACCCTACATACCCCCACTATAGTTGGAGGGCTAAACACAATATTCACACCTTAATAATATGGTCACAATCTTGCTCCCATGGCCATGACTTAATCATCACATCTCCATGTCTTAAGGATCTTGTTCCTATATGTTTTACTAACAATTATGTGACCATGCATTAGGATCTCATTCCTATTTTTAACATTATTTTTTATAAAGTAGGGATGATGCCACCCTTGCTAAAAACATCCAGCCTTGTCTGACAAGCTACCAGCTGCCAAAATTCAGGCCAAGCTAGTCAAGTTGGCAGACCAACTTTGCCACCTGGCAAGTGCTGGTAGTTGGAAAAATTCCTTCATTCATCTTCATAACTGCTTTATCCTGGTCTGGGTCATGATCTAGAGTCAACATCATGAACACAGGGAGTGAGCCGGGAATACACCCTGGAGGCGCACACATACACAGACATATAGGTAACAAAGTAGAGGCACCAATCCACCCACGAGGATATTTTTTGGAGGTAGGATAAAAATTAGAGAACTGCGAGAGAACCAACATGGACACAGAGAGACTGTGAAACTTCACATGGACAGTAATCCAAGCTCATGATTGGACCTGAGACACTGGAGCTGTGAGGGGAAAAAATGCTACCTACCGCACCACCATGCCACTGTTGACTGAAACTGGTATAGACAGACAGGTATAGACTGCCAAACCGTTATTTGGCAATTTGTCGAGTGGCAAGAGGCAATTTGTGCTGGAACCCTCCTCTGCACTGTTTAAACTGATAGTTACCCGTCACAAGTCAAAACATTGTATTGCATTCATGGTTGCACCCCAAACCACATACTACACACTCAATAGCATGTCTAAATATTAACAAGACTATTAGTGTGCTGAAACATTATTGAGAGCACTATGCTACTATGTGGTTTGGGATGTGGCCCAAGCAGATGTAGTCATTGGCTCTTTAGTGTTGCCTCAGAATCTCAAAAGCATTATGCAAAACAAACATGTGGATATGCAGTATGACATGTCAGTAATGACGTAGTATGTTTGGCATCTACATAAGATTATTTGCTGTTCACAAATGGTGGATTATTTTGTGGAATCAAGTGCAACAGCACCACTACTTATTTTCAGGCATGACTGATTTGGATTTCTTTCTAGCCCATGCTGTAGATTAATTCAGAAGACATGTTTCTATTAACCTGCTTAATGTGCAATTTAAAATTGTGAACTAAAAAAAAAAAAAAAAAAAATCCGGTAATGGAAAGACGTGAATTTAAAAAAAAAAATAAATAAATAAAAAATAAAAAAAACTCAAATATCGCAAAAACGTTTTTATGCTCGCATGAAGTGGTTATTCAGATGATTCAACAAAGCAATATTTTGCAAAACCGAAATGCAAAATCACTCATTTTCGCTCATTTAAGCCATGGCAAGAAATGAAGAGCAAATGGAAACGGTACCTTTCTGAAAAAAGAGCTCTCTGTAAAAGATATCACAAGAGGTGAAAACCTAGCTTTAATCGTATGACACCATTTAGTAGAAGCACAAACCATCGTGTTTTGCCAAATTCTTTTAAAATATCGCTTCTATTTTGCTATTTTGAAAAACTGCAGTGGAAACACTTGGTACTCACAGGAAACATGGCATGAAGCCAGTAGGGCATTACAGACTTAGAGAAATCATAAATGCGGCCGTCTTTCTGCCTTTAAGTGTGTATGCGGGTAATAGTTTGCGCCGCATCATTCTTATTATGTTACATCGTTGAGACCTTGTGATATAATGCACTGCTCAACACTAATAGTTTCATTGTCAAGCTTTTCATAGATATTAGCCTTTAGCCTCCCATCTAATAGCACCACTAGCCCTCACCAATGTATGCGTCCAAAAACTCCTGCCAAACCACACAGCTTTTACAGGCTTGCCAGGGGGAATTCCAGGGCTCGGGAACACAGTGTTTAAGAGTTTAGCTTTCCTCTTCTATTTTTCAGTTTTTCAAACAAAATCATGTACTGAAGCTTTAATTATCAAAAAAAAATTAACATTTCAACAATAAACTTGCAGATTGCCGTAATGGATTTCACACAATGATTACTTTGGAACTGAGTAGAGCCAAATACTGACTGGATGCATGCGTGATTCACAAAGGCGGTAAATCCCGCCTGCTGGTTATTTGTTTGCTAGAAGGAAATGACAGATGTTCGCCTTCCTATTGCGTGCTAATCACATAGCATTCTCTTTTTACGTCTTGCCGTAATTATAGGAAATTCGAGGCTAAAGGCAGATTTCAAATTTCCCTATGCACTACATAACTACTATTCACAATGTGAAATCATCGTTTTATTGTTACCTGCAGCTAATTCAGCAAAAGTGCATCACCAGATTTAAAATGACCCTTTCAGACCCGGCTTTCAAATGCTTTCATCATAGCATTACGGACCAGAAGTAAACAGAACGGCTGTCTGTTTTTGGCTGCACATTGACAAACTAGTACGTTTCTTTTCCTGCCAAGTGCCGCCTATCCTCGCAGCCACTCTTAGCTTGTAAGAACAACGAGATGATTAATAACAAGGTTAGATATTTTATGAGAAAGAAAGAAAACAAGAACAATTAGGGGGGGTTTGATCTTTTCAGTTCCTTCTGCATTTTGTTTCTAAAGATTTCAGTGTTGTTGATGTTTTGGATGGTTATTAAACGGTAGATTAATATGATATCTAACAACACCGATAATGATGTTTAAACAAGCAAATCCAGTTCCAACCAATACGTCTTGTGATAGAAAACTGTTGAAAAAACGTGCTTGTGGCCTTTGCCTGCTTCATTTTTCCTTTTTTTTTTTTTTTTGCACAGAGTATAATAGTGTGAGAATGTCTACTATCAGTGGTTCACTCTCAGGGATGTGTTAAGGGAGGGGTGACTAGTCCTCTTTGGATGCAGAAGACAGACTTCACCTACTTTATCTTTACCATTATTTTCTGAGGTAACAGTAATCTTCATGTGTGTGTGTTTTTCTTTTGGTGGGTTTATGGTGGTGCCACTCACAGGTCCAGGGTCGATCATGAGTTCTGTTTACTGTCTTTCATGTTTTCCACGTGTTGGTTTGGGTTTCCTGCGGGTTATCCATTTTCCTCACCAAAACATTCCAGTGGGTATATTAGCTATGGCAAAATTCCCCCAGAAGTGTGTGTGTGTGTGTATGTGTGTGTGTGTGTGTGTGTGTGTGTGAGAGAGAGAGAGAGAGAGACAGAGACAGAGAGAGAATGTGTGGGTAGTGAATGGCATAGTTATATGAACAATATGTAGATTTCAGTGAACAAATAATTCATTTCGGTTTTTCTTACATCATTGCCACCAGACTTCCAAGTGTATATTTAACCTCCGCCTTGTCCCAATGAGCCAAAACGTCTTGAGCCTTCATGAATTCTCTAATTAGACCTATATCTCTGGATTTGGTCCATTTTCAAATATTAATGAAAGACGTCTAATTATTCACTGCAAATGTGAATGAAAGAGGACTTACATCCTGCTTCATCATGTCTGAGAGATAGTTTGATTTGCTGGAAGAAAATGATGTCTCCAGACTTCGGGCAAAGACTAATCGGCAGGACGTCATGAAAATTCGCCGTAATTTATATATATTTTTTATTTTTATATTCATAATTGATGAACACTTTGTTAATTGAACAAACCTAATGCTTGAATATACATATGCAAAGACAGTATTAGTGCATTATACTGTGTTGGAATTAGAGTGACTAAGAGGTTCTTTGTTTTTTTCTTTTTTTCTTTTTAAAAGTACCAGCCTGACATATGTGACTTGCTGTTAAAAACCAGATACGGCCAAAACAAAAAAGATGTCAGACCCTAAGATTGCCTATCATTTTCTAGTGCAGTTGTTTAGTTTTCTGTATGAATGATGTTAATATTTTGTGTGCTTTTCCATAGCATTTACTCATTTCCAAGTTGTCCTCATCTCCAAACCGCTGTCTTATCCATTACCGTAACTTACACACAGAATAGAAAAGAGAATATAGACGTTTAAATGATTTAAAAAAATGTCATTCTCGCAGGATGAAATGAATGAACAGTTTGTATGTGAATTGTAAATGAACAAGCAATTGGTTTGTATTTTCTATGCATGAAAATGTAAAAAGCCTAAGCATACGTATGACATTTTTTAATTAATACAAATGCTCCTTTAAATAATAGTAATGTGATGTGAAAAACTATGCTAAAATGTCCTAGTTCACAAAAGCAGCTAGCAGTGAAGGAGCTGGTTTAACCCATTAACTAGCAATTTTTTTTCCCTGTAAATTTTCATGTATTTCACTTCATTTACATCCAGATAGTAACAAAAACATCTACTTTCAAGAAATATGACTGTTAATTCTTCTGAAATTTCAATTTTTAGTCAAAGTCCCAAATGGGGATCATGGCACATGCCATCTATTTTTTATGCCATTCAATATATGATCCCCAAATGGGGACCACAGAAGCTCATGGGTTAAAGAGCTCTGAATAGCCTGTTTTCTATAAAGTCATTGAATAGCTTGCATATTCTCACATTCCTTATATCACACACGTTTCCAGTTCCAAAGAAGGCAAGTCCATAACTATGCACATCTCACTGCCAGGATGTGCAGTGCAGACACGAATTATGCCGGGAAATGCAATTTCATTCATGACTAAGACCAGGGATCTCTTGACATCAGGTGCAGCGATTTAAAAAAAACAAAAACAAACAAAAAAAAAAAAAACACCTCTCGTGGCATGCTGCAATACGTTTCCGAGTAAGATCATCCCAAAGTCACTCAGAGCAAGCACTTCATGCCAGCTGCAACAGCAAACAGGAAAATGTGCCCAGAATAAGCAAATAATATCTCTGCAGTTTGCACTTCTCTCTCTCGCTCTCTCGCAGGAGACAGCCATAAATAAAAGGCTGTCACACTCACTATGCATTTCATCTAACGGGAGACAAATGGGTGCCGCGTGCAGTTTCTTCTGGCTGACCTTTAGGCAGCAGTTACACCACGCAATGATTGCTTGATGTGCTCACAGAGGCCAAGACACTGACGAACGATGCTGGATGTCGTCTTATTTTTTTTTCCCTTGAACCCGAACACCAGAAAACACTTTGCTTAATTAACCTCTCTGTCTGCTCCCCTACTGTGGAATACGTCTACACATGGAGCGCGGGGTGGGGGGGGGGGCACACTGCATCTGCTACTCATTATGAAGCAGGTACAGAATAAAACACCACAGAGATACTGGTCAGCCGGGGAGTTGATTATTCTCTAAAAACAGCACATCATAAAACGTGCCGTATTCATCTTATAAGGAATTAAAAATTGACACCTCATTCTTTTGATGCATTTATGGTCACAGTTAATGTAACGTGACCATAGTGTGGTATGTCCGTGAAGCTATTTAGCTCCTCTTGTAACTTATAGCAGCTTGTGTGCAACCAATCATTCCCTCACCAGCCTCCCTTCTTTCTTAATCTCGAATTTAATAAGGCAAAACCAAATAACAGCGAAACGATCCATATCAGAATATACAAAATTCCTGCTTTACCTTTGTCGATTATAAAGTGCTGACGCTGGAGCCTACTTCCACAGATGTAAATAAAAACAGGAAAACAACAGAACACGTCATCACATCAGTGACTGCACGATTTTTAATCCTTTAACGTGGATCGTCTGCCATCTCCCTGTAAATTAGTCGATAATTTGGAAACCATACCATATTAACATAAACCTTGGGCTTCAATTACAACCAGAACTAACTTTAAACACTGGTGTTATAGGAAATTAACCCAAACCTTCAGAAGGTGTGCGTTATTTCTGTACAACAGCACAGGTTGCTTCAGCTGCAACATGAACAACAGGTTCATACTGATGCACTCGTTCTGATGCGTTATTGTTTCTATAGTAACCACTCATACACAGGGAACGCCAGATTAATAATAAACAAATTTAAAAACCGTGCTACTGTTTAATAAAGCAATTCTTATAACTGTTCATGTGGTGGACGTTTTCGTTAGGAGACATTTAATTTAACGTTCACGGAAAGATTCTCAGTTGTAAGCGCTCTCAGTTTTGGGTACGCTTTCCGTTTTCCCGGCGAAAATGACAGCCTGCGCCGTGAGTGTGAGAGACAGAGAGACGGAGATAGAGGCTGGTGAGGGTATGACTGTTAATCGTCGCTATAATATAGGTGAGAACAGGAACTACCATGACTCTGGGATATTCCACAACGGTGAAATGCATGACATGTCACTCGATAGTAAATGAACCATTGTCACTGTTGGCAACTCACTGTGGTAAAGGTAGCACAACACACGAGAGACATAAAAAATAACACTTTTCGGTGGGTTGTGTAGTGGGTGCTTTGTGCGTGTGTGTGTGTGTGTGTGTGTGTATATATAACATGTTCATAATGGTTTCATTCTGGCAGGATAATACCGGTATTTATTAACCTACTAACACCTACATGTATGAACCAAAACCTCAGACAGATCAAGTGTGGGCAATTTCACAGTGTTAACAAAACTGGGCAGAGCCTCTAGGGCTGCCGTTGTTGTAATTTTGCTGACGAACACTCAGCAAGCACAGCACTACTTCCTGAGTGCAGTTTAGGACCAAAACTTTAAAATGGCCATGCAAGTATTTTAGTATGACTTATTAACTCTTATTAACTTATTAAAAGCAGGCACAGTTAGTGTTAGGTATATATTTTTAGTAACTGGCGCTGTCCTAAACTGAAACTGTTGCATTTGATTACTTTTTTATGTTCATGCAACATTACTAATGAAGGCTGGTCAGTACAGCGTCAGCAGGCAAATGTCCAAATTGCTATTTTTGAACGCTGTTTTACCGAAATGTCCTCTTTAAACGAGCATTATTGAGGACAGAGTGGTTATATAACCAGACTCCTCCGGTCAGGAGAAGGAAGATAATTGTGCTTAAAATATCTTGGCTGTTTCAAGGGCCATTGAGATGTGTGAATTTAGCCCTTTAGATTGAGAGTCATTATGTAATGTGTTAGTTTTTATGACCTCAAGGACGTTTTTAGGTTCTTAAACTCCCCAAGAACCTTTTATGTGACAACACGCACATTCTCACAGATATCCATAGATATGTTGTTTTTTTTAAATAATCGAGCAGTATTCAATTTGATGATCAACCTATGTTATTTGGATGCATCTTGACATTTTACCTTTATTTCGATGACAACTCATGAAATGTCACTCTATGATCAAAAGTATGTGGACACCTGACCATCGGAGCCATACGTGCTGGTTGAACATCACATTCTAAAATCATAAACATTAAAATATGGAGTTAGTCCACCTTTCCATCTTCCAGGAAGCCTTTCCGCTCAGTTTTGGAGCGTGGCTTTGGGGATTTGTTCAGAAAATCATATAATTTTACAGGATACAAAGACATCTGGTACAACTGTGTGCTTAGAGCTTTGTGTCAGCAGTTTAGGTAAGGCGAAGATATGGATGAAATGGTCAGATTATAGAATGTATTATTATTTTTATTATTATTATTACTATTATTATATTAGAAATCAGTTGCATAGTACAATTCAATGTCGGCAGAATGTTGTTTTTTTATTTGTCAGCTGTCTGTCTAAGCTTCTACAGCATACAGTTAGAATCCCAAAAGTCTGGATCCGTAGGCAAATTTTTATTTAAATACAGATATCACAACAAACGTTAAACTGAAGACCTTGGACTTTGTGATACATGTGAATACGCTGAATAACAAGAACATTAAACATTTCCTAATCTTTCAGAACTGATGATGTTGCATGAAGAGATGATTTCCTCTGTTAGTGCATTGCTTATCGATCTGGACTTTTGGGACCCCCTGTATACAACATATCAGGTCACCAAGAAATTCCAGAACAGGTTCAAGGCACCATGGCACAAAGTCACTGAATCTGTACTGGAAGCATTGACAACTGGAGGTTCTTCCAAAAGATATTCTAGTTGGCATTGTAATGATGGTGGGGTGGTGTAGAGTGCTGTCCAAATTTTCCAGAGGTGTCCACCTGGGTTGAGACACCTGGTACATGTGAAATGTGGGTGGAAGATTTATAACGTTATTATACTGAACAAATCGTTCAGAGTCCTTGTGCACTGTGGATGGGGGTAGGATAATCGTGCAAGAGACCATTACATTCAGGACTCAAGTCCAAGCAACTCTTGCCTGTAAAATGAATAATTACCACCCACAGCATATCAAGTCCACCGGTTTCGCTTTTAATTTGTCACACATTATTGTTTATTCCATACAAGGTTTTAGGCACCCTAAATTATTTATGTAAATGCATACATTTAATCTTAGATACATGTTTTCTGCGTTAAATAATAATCCTTCCATTCTAAAAATCTGCAGAACTTACCAGCTAATGTCTTTATTAAACTGCATAGCTGTGTATACACGAGAAGTAAAGCTGTTGTAAAAGCAAAAGGTGGACACGATCACTCCCTTTCAAAGCTACATCAATCTCTACATCTGCATGAGGCAAAACTATTTATTCTGCACACACAATGTGCAAACATTAAAAACACATTTGCTTGTTGTTTGAAGCGAATAAAATGCAAATGCAGCATTTTACTGAAACCGATTTCGTACAGTTTGCCGTTCGATGGTTGTGAGGTGGTGGAGGACCTAATTAATAATACATGCACTCAGGGGTGGGAGGGGTAACACTGTTCAGCAATGGCAGGCTTGCGAGTTCATACTGTCAAACAAAAATGCAATAATGCATAAAAATGTCATCTGAATAATGCAAAGGCAGAATGCATAAATAGTAGATTAGGTCTGATTTAATTATGCTGCCACAAAAGCCAAGCTTGGCATTAAACAAACAAGTGCAGGCAAGTGGAATGAGTCGGCTCGGTGTACACATGGCCTGGTGCAGAAGCCAAGAGGAGGTTAACACTCTGATCAAATGGAGCACGGTGTGTACAACCTAGTTTGTTCTGCAGGCTACTAGCCACTGTTTGTGAACACATCACTGCTAAAACACACTATGCTAGTGTGGGTTTTGTTTTAATTTACTGCAAGTGCACACTTCACATGTTAATACTAGAAGAGAAAGGGCCTTGTAAGGTGGTTTGCACCACTGCTTGAATTGGATGAATATTCTAATGAAGTCAGAAGTGCCTTCACTCCAGGAAGCCACATAACAGGTGCCTGTCATTTAAATTTTAAAAAATTATTATTATTATTATTATTATTATTATTGTTGTTGTAATTTAGCCCAGAGTGAAGTGCAACATTAATGCCCCTCTCCTTCCCTTACGGCAAACACACAGCACCAAGTTATGCTCAAGAAACAAACACGTTTCCATTTTCTTTTTTTCTTCCTTTCTTTGTGTTCCTGAGAGATCTGAACATCCGAGAGTTAAACAAGCTTGGGACAAAACATTCCATCAAAACCAGGCCAAAAGAGTCAACTGAAAAGAAAAGAAAATTAACAAAGCAGACAAAATATAAAGCAAAAGCAGACAAAACACTATTTTTCCTTGCACCTTAACCGAACTTCCAAAACCACATGGCATCAGTCCCTCGACGTTTAATATCAAGAAGTCCGGGATATGTTTCCTTGAAGCATTGCAAGATCTTATCAGGTAGACGGCATGTTTAATGTGATGTTGGCTCTTTCATTTAACAGTTATCTATGTGGTACAATGCTTTGGGAAACTGAGCTTAGGGAAGTTGTGAAAAAAGTTGAAGAGCTATATTTAAGAGCTGCATAAGACTTATATAATGGGCATGCCATTATTTTGACTTAATATCTCATTATTTCAAGATAATACATCGTTATTTTAACTTATTAGCCCATTATTTTTACTTCAGCTCACTATTTTATTTGAGTTCCTATCTCCCTATGTAGACATAACTATTTTGACTTGATATTTCCATCATTTCAAGAAAGTATATCATTATTTGTAATGTAATATCCCATTTTTTCAACCTCACCTCATTATTTCAAGATAGTATATCATTAGTTTAAGTTCTCATAACATCTCATGCAGATATGCGTAGGAGGAAACGCAAGGGTACCAAGCGGACCAATCACAGTTTTTTGTGGTCTGCATCACTGACGTGTAGTTTCATTTTTTGGAGAGGTGCACACCAGGCTAGAGCATAGAGAATACTGCTATGTGGTACCCTATGGCATAGCTTTGAAGTATAAATTGGTCTTAAGGGTCTTAAATTTATGGCCAGAAAGTCATGACAGACCTATCTTACGACAAGACTTTCTTTTAGGATTTTTTTTTTTTATTTTTATTTCACTGAAGCTGATCTGAACTCTTTATAGTAGAAAAAAAAATCAAGCAAATCATTATCATAATTGCTATTTGCATATAAAAAGTAGATTTTTCTTTTCTTTCTTTTTTTTTTTTTAATATCCTATATATAATATAACTCCCCATCCAGTCTCAACACAGCAGTGAACATAGGTCAACACACTGCCCAAGACTGCTTGCACTGCATTTTTTTTAACCTTAACTTATTTTCAGCTTCTGTATGATAGTGAACATCATCATGACTTATGAGCATAACAGCTGCATTACCATAAAAATAACATGCAGCATTTCATGCGCAGGTGTTACTAACAACTTTGGTAGCATGAAAACCCATAATCCAATTTAGTAGCTGAAAATTGAGCTTCCCAGGTCGTCATGCCTAGTATTCAGCTCCGACTTGCTTGGCTCTTCATCTCAGGGAACACTTTTAAGAGCCCAGGCAGAGTGAGAGCAGGTATGGTGAGGTGGCTAGCATAAGAAATCCGATCTGATTGCAGCCTCTTTGTGAGCACTGAAATTCAATAGGAAAGCCTTAATCTTGCCCCTGCACTAGGCTCTGGTTAAAGTCGGAAGAAAAGAAAGGGAGCACTTCGTGTTTCCCAGGCTCTGGCTAGCATTAGAGAACACCTTTGAAAGCGATATTCTGCTGCTAGGCCTAGCGTGGAAGACTGCTGCGAACTCGCAGATATCCTGAGAACAAGATGCAACCCAAGAACACTGGTTACAGTGAACGCTGCTTCACCTATCTTCTGAATAAATCAGTTTCATAAGTTCAATAAAGAAGTTGGCCATCCAAAAAGCAAAAAATATAATTTACAATGCATTTATTCTAGTGGTTCTCAAACTTTTTCAACACCATTTTGAAGGCCCCAGATTCATATGATCCCTGTCGGAACCCTGCGCCTCAAAAATAAGTGCTAGCAAATGGCAGGTTTAGTCAGTTTAGTAACATTGCATTTCAAATAATATTTTCAGGAGTACAAAGCCTGTTAGCAACCTGGCCTACGTGTTTTGGGCATGGAGCACTTATGTGCATTTGCATATCTGCATCAGATCAGATCTTATCTGCAGGTCATGATCCCACCTTAGGAACCTATGACTTATTTAGAAGAAGCAGGTGGCGTGCACCACCTTATAACAAAATCCGAGTGTGTACATCTGTATCATATACTTTGGCTTGTTAGAATTAGATCTGCTCTTTCTGCCTCTGGAGTGGGATAAATATGAAATGCTGAGATGTAGAGCACCCAAAAGCTACAGCTATGGCACTTGCAAAGTGCTAACACAGCATATGGAGGGAGAGAAGGAGGAAAAGAGGGAAGGGGAACTGAGCCAAGCTGCAAAGAGCAAAAGTGCAAGTTTGAAAGGGAAGAGAAGAGGAAAGTTAGACAAAGCCCAGAGTGGAATCGGAGAGGAATCTTGGAGAAAAGAGGAAGAGATTGCAAGATTCATACCATTCACAAGGGTAATGACTAGTGCTGGAGGTTCTGCAGTGCGGTGGTTTAATAACGCCTGTGAATAGACAGTAATTATGTGTCTGCGGTAAAGCCAAATGTTTTGTGGTAAAACTGAAGGAAATGGGAAGAACTGGCCTTCCCTGTGGCTGACTCATCACTGATGTGAGACACAGAAAACATGTTGCTATATTAGATCTACTCTCATGAGAATTAGGCATGTCATGAGTGTAAGCTTGTTCATTAAAAATAACCATGATGCATTTCACTGGCTGTTGAGAATGACATACAAAGACGAAGATGCAACATTCATTAACTTAATATGCAGTCGTTCATTTATATATTTATTATTTGTATGCCTTTTATGAACTGCTGCCATTTATTTCCACACAAACTGACTCACCCATTATGTATTCTCTTGTCCATGTACATGTCCACTTACTTGCTCATGCATTTCACTTACTTGTTCATTATTCATTCTTTCATTTAGGCATTCATGCAAACAAATCACTGTCATGTCACTGGTTTTGTTCCTCTGCACAGCTAACAAAAAAAAAAGAAAAAAGAAAGAAAAAGAACTATGCGTGTTTCAGCCACACCAAAAGGAAGCCACATTTCATAATTCATGCAAACCAAAGACTGGAATGAAAGATCCCTTGTGTATGTATATCAGAGCACTGATTTCATATCATTGATCAAGATATTCATCTTTAAGCACTATAAGCCTAAGCTCACCAGAAATAAAGAGCTTTTCCTGGCAAACACATTGAGCGTACCGTGAACGGCCGTGTGAAGGGCTCTTCAGATCAACAGTGCCTCGTCTTCCATTAGGAACGTGTCGGCCAGATCACCGACTTCATTATTCGCTTAAATGGAACATCACGTACGAACAAACCACTTCATTACATGTCTGTTTGTATCCGTTAATGGCAGCCTTTAGACATGCATTTTTATTATTAAGCATGGAGATTTATTGGAAGCACTGAAGAAAGGAACACACACATATTTTATATTATATATACATATATTAGGGGTGGGAATTTAACGCGTTAATTATGATTAATTAATTTGAAAAAAATAACGCGTTAAAAAAAATTAACGCATTTTAATCGCACTTTGCATTCCAAGCAAAGG
>JAQMCW010000016.1:12931177-12959104 GCA_030068335.1 Chrysichthys cranchii | reverse complement strand
TCCCTATCCCTCCTCTGTACATGTCCAAACCATCTCAGTCTGGCCTCTCGAACTTTATCCTCAAAACATCTAACATGCGCTGTACCTCTGATGGACTCGTTTCTGATCCTATCCATTCTCGTCACTCCCAAAGAGAATTTTCATCTCTGCCACCTCGAGCGCTTTCTCCTGACTTTTCCTCAGCATCACTGTCTCTAGGCCATACAACATTGCTGGTCTCACCACCGTCTTGTACACCTTTCCGTTCATTCATGCCGATACTCTTATCACACAAAACCCCTGACACTTTTCTCCACCCGTTCCAACCTGCTCGCGCACGCTCCTTCACTTCTTTTCCACACTCTCCATTGCCCTGGATTGTTGACCCTAAATACTTAAAATCCTCCACCTTCTTTCTCTCTCCTCCCTGTAAACTCACCATTACACTTGGGCCCCTCTCATTCACACACATGTACACTCTCTTGCTGCGGCTAACCTTCATCCCTCTCTTTTCCAGAGCATACCTCCACCTCTCTAGATTTTCCTCCACCTGCTCCCTGCTTGCACTACAGATCATAATGTCATCTGCAAACATCAGAGTCCATGGAGATTCCTGTCTAACCTCATGTCAGCCTGTCCATCACCATAATGAATCCTATCTACAGTATATTGTTATATTTTTAGCTTGGAACAACTTACACAAGTTTAGTATGAGCTGAATATGATGGTGGAGTGAACATAAAGGACTGAGTTAAGTGTATAGAAATGTACACTTGCACCAAACTGGTGCAGTTAACGAAATCAGTTGCAATGCTGTGTGTCCAGTCCAATATCGAATGAAATGAGGATTTCTAACCAGTGTAAATGACGTCAACGGTTGCCTGATAAAGTGTGAAATTCTACAGAAAGTCTAACTGCTATCTGTGGTCATGTATTTTGACTCAAGGCTGAGACCAACAAGTGGTCCTCAGGGCATTTTGGCCTGAATACTTGAGGCCAAACCCAGGACAGAATTTTGGTTCAATTTGTGGAGGGGAGCATAATAGCAGGTTTGCTTTCAAATCCCCAGAACCAAAAACACCATTTTCAAGAGGATCTGGGATCGGGTTTTTTTGGGGTTTTTTTATACTCCTCCTAGACTCGACAACAATTTTCGTGGAAAGAAAAGTGAAAACAATCAATCACATTTTCAGTCCTGGGAATCTCTTCATTGCACGTTTTTCCTTGCTCTTACAAACCTTTTCCCACACTTTAACATACCTTTTTTTCCCTGCCCTAACACATCTTAAGGTCCCAAAGGGTTCAATAAACATGTAATGAATTCAGGTAGGTGGGTTAAAGCAGAAAAGTTCATGTAGATGTTGTCCGAAAAACAGAAAAATAATCCTTCGAGGAAAAAGGAACTACAGAGAAGACACTTAAACAAGGAAGTGGAATCGATCCTGAACTGGCAAAAAAAAAAAAAGAAGAAAAAAAAAAAAAGAAATCAACCAGTGATTCTGGGCCAAAGAGAAAGAGCACAGATTAGATCAAGCCTATAATCAAAGCTCACTGTGCTGCACCAGGATATCCAAGGCCAGTGTGGAGGTCTGAGGGAGAGAAATCGATATGGATGAAGTGATATTAATGTGTACTCCTAGCCAGTTCAAATGAAATCATGCAGAAGGAGAAGGAGAAGGCGACCTAATTCTAACATTAAAGCCTTATATTCAATGCACATCAGAATCACAGGTAATCATTTATCCATGATTACGCAATGAAGCAGAGTCACTATTGATTTAGGAGCTCGGGTAAACCCCCCCGAATCTTGGTTTATGACCCAAAGGAAACAAAAGTATGACCTGCTTTTTTCGAGAGCCGAAATCACCTTTTGTCAGGGAAGTCCCTTGCATATGCTATTACAATGCACAATCCCTACTAATTGTGCCAACATTCCATTTTATGATTGGTTTCCATTACTAAAGTGATCTTCACTCACTTCCAACCCAGCCAATAGGAAACCAGGATCCCCTTACTTACAGGCACAGGAAATTCCATTTACAGCAGGAAGTGCTTGACCACTTTAAGTTATTTCCGTTCAGCCACGTGCATCTATCAAGCAGTCATGAAACAGGCCTGGGATACAGAGCAGGCTGATGGATAGTGAAGAAGATTGTTGCTGGCACTTTATAGATCCAACTGCTAGCAGGCGCTGCCTGAACAAACTGGGATTTCACTTCCTGCCATGTACACTTGTTTAAAACATGGCCTTAAAGGAACATTTTAGACTGTAAGCACTGAAAACCATTAGCCATAATGGCCCTGCAAGTGTTTTTAAACTGGAAAGTCTGACAAAACATGTAGCTTTTTTCTATTATTCTAAGACTACTAGAAGCCTTCCAGAACGGAAGGATTGGGGTTTTTTCTTTCTTTCAATTAATCTCCAAATTTTCAATTGTTTATAGAGACGGAAGCATAGTTGAAATGATTTTCGACTGAATAAGACGAAACCATTCAAGTCTACCAAGCATTCAGCTTAATGGAAAAAAGGGCAAGGAAGGAGTAAGTTTGAGTTTCTAAGAAACATATAAATGAACGCTCTTTCATTTTTTTCTGAAACCTTTTTTTTTTTACCTTTTTCTCTGACATCAATTGTTATAATAATTGTTTGGGTGTTTGATGATTCAGCTTTGAGATTTTGGAATGGTATTGGACTTCTCTAAGCTATGACTCACCATACCATTTTAAAGTCTCTTTTAATAAAAAGATACACCCCCCCCCCCCCCCTCCACTTTCATCACTATTGTTGTTTGGGTCTATTCAGGCTACAAGCCAGAACAATGCTCTGGTCCAAACTCTCACAAGACAAATGATGCAAGAAATGCTTTAGGCAGGTTGGAAAATAATACCACTTATCTCACTTTTACCATTCAATTGTTGGCAAATATGTTGCTCAACACGACTTCAGACAGTACAGAAACTATTGAATAATACAACATACTTTTTGGACACAGAGAAACACAAAAGACAAAATACAATGGGCTGCATCAAAATGAAAAGAAAAAAAAAACCCTGAAAAACTCCAAGGAACACAACACACTATACAAAGCAATGTAAAGGTAGTGAAGTACAATAAAAGGTCATTTAGGGTGAAGACTTTTATAAAAAAATAATAATAATAAATAAATAAATAAATAAACAAACGTGTTGATCATTGAGTTGTCAACGCGTTGTTGATCAATGACCAGTCCCAGGGCTGGTCAATTTACAGCACATGGAGCTATAGAGTGCATTTTTAAAAATGCAACTCGGATACCTCACTTACAGTGGTCTTCTTCAAGATATGGTCAGTGAGACAAAATTGAAAACTCCAGACAAGTCCAATATTCAAGGACTCGAAGATAAAGAAAACACTAAACTTTAGGAGAAGGACTCGAGAACCGTCAACCAAGTCCATACAAAAAACTGAATTCATTTAAAAAATAAAAACCTAAGTGGCATTATAGAAAAAGCATCCACAGTATCATTGCGATATTATGAGTTCAAATTCAAATCATGCAACATCCATCCGTGGCCAGGAGTCCAAGGGAGCAACATTTCTCTGGATGGGAGGCATGATGGTACTCTTTTCACCGTCAATCAATCAAAGAGACCCTAGTCACTCATGGGCATTTGTGATCTCACGTATGTAGAAGAGGGCAGATTGCAAATTCTTCTGAGTATGTTCAGATGCACTGTGATGTAGCATGAGCACGTGAAACAAGATCCATTTTGCTAACCTTCAAACTTTTGAACTTTGGTGTGCCATAAAGCATTGGACACTAGCTGACTACCCTAATGCAAATGATTCCAACAAGCAAATGCGATTTAACTGAATATCGTATAAATAATGACGAAAAATAAGTTACCAACAGTCGCCCAGGCAGTGATGGTTAAGTGGTTGGCTTTGGGCTCCTGATCAGAAAGTTCAAATCTTGGCACTGCCAAGCTCGAAGGTCCTTCAGTAAGACCTTTAACTTCATTAAGCAAGACACTTTGTATCAAAGTGTCTGCCAAGTATGTAAATATAACCAGACCACAATGACAAGTGAGGGAGCTGACTACTTAGACTTCCTGTACCTAACTTTCTGAACCCAGAGATTTCACACACTGAATTTCTGTAACCACAAGGAGTTATTGTGGACAGTATTTGTTGCCCTTGTATACACACACAAGAGAAAACAGTTAAACTGAAAAGCTTAAAGAAGATTTAAAAGCACAACCCTGGGCATCCATGGACTATACAGTGAACAAGTGTATTATTATTCCTGTCATGATCTTGAATGGTCCTTTGAAGCGATTAGATACTAAGTATTTTTTATTCGTACTTCCCAAGAGAAGCTCTTGAGATGAAAGGTAACGTCTGGCCTGGTCAACAGATTTAAAAGCACTGATATATGCATCCCTTTGAAAATCAGTCTCATTTTGCCAAAAGGGCTCCTCTCTTTGATATTCCTATCTGTCACTGTTAAGTACAAGATATTTCTTTACGGCTGATATGGGCAGTGTTCATGAAGATGAAGTGCAGCATATTTTCCCTTTAGCAGACATTAAGGAGTCTGATTCATATTTGTTCTATTTGTAAAACTCTCAGTACAGTGATGTTTATTCATTCCCTTTTTATTCATTATTAAGTATAATTTATTTAATCACTGCATGGATAATCAGAGATTTCTGTAGACATTCTTGTAAACTAAAGTATTTAAAAGGAATTGTTTACAAAGAAGTTCAACAAATTCAACAAAACATCGATAAATTAATAATAATGCATATCGTGTGTAAACAATACATTAAAATCAACTTAGTTGTAAGTTAGATAAAAGGATTTCATGCTGCTAGTAGCCATGGGAATTCCAGCTCTGCTAGTGCTGCTAATGGTTGTCCGAAGAGGTGGATTTTTCCCAGCTACAGTAATCACAAGTGTGGTATTCTTGAGTGATATTAAAAGAGTTTGAAGTTAAGGATGTTAAGACATGGTGCTAGCCGGATCGTAAATCCATGATTCCCCGAGGCTTTAGCTTAGCGTGCAGGCTGTGGTTTTTTCTTTTTTTTTTTTAAACATCGTAAGCGTTTTTGTGTAAACATTCAAAATTGTTTGATTTAAATACCGACACTTTAATCTCTTTCAATATCATTCAAGAATCCCACATGCATCATGAGTGTAGTTGAGCAACATCCACCGCAAGAGTTAATCTGAGGAAGCGTAACACTGCTTTTTGAATGAATTCATCTCTTAAATGTTTGAAAATTGTGCTAAACAATGTAAAAATGACATGGGAAAAATGTTGACCTGTTCTTACAAATGGCACCCCATAAGTTTTGACTGACAGTGGACACAGTCGTTAAATAAACGGTGTGATTCTATGGTCCCATTGGTCACTGATATTGGTAGAGACTACCAACATTCCATGTATGGAAAAAAATTACTTTAAGAGTGGATATGCTGTTTTTCATCAAACAGTAAAAACATCTGACAGCAAAAACCTTGCTCTTTTTTAAGAACTGATGTTAGAACTGAAGGTTGCCAGGCATGCCAGGAATCTAAAGTATGCATTACTTTACCATTTCAGATGCCTTAAATGTCTAACCTTTTTAGACAACAAGATAGAGGCTGCCAGCTGCTTTTTCACCATGTGTCCCCTCTGGCAGACTAAGCGACCCACCCACACGGTGTATGGAGATTGCAGGCATATCCAAGCTGACCATCTCCACGGGGCATGAGCACAGATGGATGGCCATCCACAGAAGGAAAGGCAAAGGAACAGGGGCTGGAACAATAAACTGTCATAACACAGAAACGGTAGCCCTCGGGCCATCTTTGGTTCTTGCTGTTACTGCAGCATGAGACAGAACTAAATGGGGTCAAGCGGTTAGCACTGCATGCTGCAAAGACAAAACGGTGTTACAGCACAAGCTGCATTACGAAGACATATCAACAAACCCTAGGTAAATGCTTATTCCTAAGAAACTTCCACTGACCTCAACTGACCTACATTTGAATATTCTAGCTTAATTACTGGCTTTAAATGAATCCTTTACTTCCTTGTTAATCCAGCGGTAGACCCTACCATCTGTAAATCATGCAGGTCATTAAACACATGTGTTCTTATTAGTCTTTAAAACCAAGAAAGCAAGAATGAAATTTGTTGTGAAAAATAAATTGGGATGCCTCTTGTTTGTTGCAAAATTTTGGGAAAATGACGACCTGACCAATCAAATGAGGGTTCTTCTGGGTTCCATGGATGCCACACAATATAAGAACAAGCAAAAAAAAAAAAAAAAAAAGCTGGCAAAATGAGTCAATAGCTGTGATACCCAAAAAAGCCTCAAACTCCCCCCCCAGTCATATTAAAATATTGTCTGAACCTGTCCTGGAACAGCTTCAACTCTTGACTACGTTTATGGCAGTCATTCACATCTCCGTTCTGACAATGGGTGTACCCAAAACTTTTTCTTTCTTGAGAGCATGTCTACAAATAATGTCTTCATCACTACTAGATGACACCACCAATCACTAGGGATGCTATTGACGGTCGCCATGCACATACTCAATTTTTTTAATTTTCGCATCGCAATTTAGTAATATATCTGGCATGTAATAGGTCTTAGTCTTGAGTTAACACATGCCATCCGTCTCACCCATACTAGCTATGCCTTTTTTTTGGCAATGGCATTATAAGGATTCAGACTAGCATGCAGCTTGATGATTGAGTGAATGCTTTTCTTTAGTGCCACTCAGGAGACACCACCACTTTAAGTTAAAGCTGAGTGCAGTTATTTTGTCAATAATATTATGGCTTACCTTTCCTAGATTTATACATAAGGGTTATATATTGCTCTTTTCTAGACAATACAATAAAAGAATGTACATTCAACATTGCTAGAAACACCTATAAACCTGTTCATTCATGCAAATATTCAGTCAACCAATCCCAAACCCTAATCAGCAGATGTGAGGTTAGTGTAGCTCTGTGCAGTCTCCATAATAGTGTCTAATCTCCATAACAGTGTTCACAAAACTTATAGATGCAAGTCTGCATGCAAGCTGACCAATTTGCCAACAGCATCAAAGACTTTAAACTATTTGTTACCACATTTTGTGTTTAACTGAGGAAACATGGTTGTTACAGGCTGATGACTTGGCATGACTAGCTCGCTAGACTTTACATGGGTAATAAGTTAAATGGCTACATGTGGAATTGAATGCAAACCTTGTGAGATAAAAAATACATACGGTGGAACCTCTGGTCACGAACTTGTTCCGTTCCGAGACCCGATTTGTTCGCGATCCGAATCAATTTTTCCCCATTGAAATGAATGTAAATACAATGAATGTGTTTCAGCCCTCAAAACGTGTTTTTAAAGTGTATTATGGGTTTAATGTGTGGCAATAAAACAAAGAATAAAATTAAAATAACCTTAATTCTAGAAAAATAAACCTGAATGAAATAAACAGATGATTTTAATGCATGTTACCTTTGCGGTGTATATGTAGTTGCTGGCGTAGGTGGACGGTGGCGGAGGGATATGGTGGCGGTTCTCATGTTTTGCAATTATTTCTTTATTTCAGCTGTTGTACGCTTAGGCTTCTTGCTCTCACTACCATTTCCACGTTCTTGGGACCCATAATGAAGCTTATAGAGCAAAAATGCAGAGAAACAACGAAAAAATGCTGTGTGTGCTTAATGAGTTTTAAGCACAGCAAAAAAAAAAAAAAAAGAAGAAAAAAAAAATCAAAGACTCACAGTAAACAAACAAAAAAACTAACTGAGTTGGAAAAAAAAAAGTTTTACTTTGGACCCAGTGCTGAATATTTTGTGCGTAAATTCGGGCCGTTGCCACAAAAAATGGAAAAAATTGGCGTGTATGAAGCAGAAGGGGAAAATGGCCAGGGCTGTGTTTGTTTGGCACCCAGTTATGTGGTCGTGACCAGATGCAAAATTTTGGCTAATTTTTTGGCCGGGAACTGATTTGTTCGTGTTCGGAGGTGTTCGTGACCAGAGGTTCCACTGTATATTTATGCGAGAGATCAGAGTTAGGCAGGGGAGCATCTGCTTCAGTGAGAAAGCATTAAGGAAATAGCACAGCACAAATGCACACAGTGTGACAGAGAAGGATCGGATTTGTTGTAATATGTACGAGTATTAGTGACCGCTTTAAAATACAGATTGCATGATAAAGTCTTGGCATTAGCTCTTAAATCTCCGGCAGGCACCCGTTATGGAATGAGCATTTCGAATTTCCCGAAAGAATAAAACAGCAGCAATTCAGGCGATACAAAAACAACCATTCCATCCGTTTTCATTCCAAGTGATGAATTTGTGCAAATATGAATATGACTGCGTCTCAATGCCTGCCTTGTTTACATGTGACAAACGAATGTGGCTCGGATTTCAGACAATAAAATAAAACAATTTGCCTTAACGTTCAACAAACACAAATACAGAATGTTTACTATTAATTACGCTTTATTTTTCTGTTAAGCTGGTTCATTCTCGATCCCCTCGGGACTACAAGTGCTATTTACTGTTTCCAAAGCAACTGTCCATAATCCTGCCTACCTCAAATAAGCAGCATAAATTTCTGTAGTAAAGCAAAACCAAACAAAACCAAACAAATTTGTCTGTCTGTTGAGTTTGAATCAAAGCAAAATTGATCCTGGCATTAATGTTTTTATATTTGATAGTTTTGTAAGCATTTGTCAGGCGTAATATATCACAAAGTAATCAAGATGGTTAGTTTAAGAAATTGGATGAATGTTGTATAAAGGATAAAGGATTCAGAGTCAGTTTTCTAGACTGGTTAAGATAAATCTGTGCAAAACAACAGCTGGAGCGAGTTGATATGGAGGCGCGAAGAGGCAGCTCGATGGCATGTGTTGAAACTCTCAAGGACGACGAGATTTATCTAATTCACTTTGTTCCTGAAATAACCAATTGTGTTAGATTTCAGACGTGCTTCATTTCCTGTTCTCGCTCAATTTTTTTTTCTGCCTGGAAAGTAGTCATTTTTCGGATCCTAGCATTTACATCAACATATTCTTTCGACGGGCTTTCTTGTTTTGACATTACTGTGACTCTCTTTCATGCACTGCAGTCGAGGACAACAATCTCCGCTTTCCAATTGCTATTACCATGCGCCGTTTCATCCGAAAATGGCAGTCTGTTTGATAAACAAATATCCGTGTCCTTAGGGTCTCAGCATTCCCTGCTCCTGTTCGCATAAAAAGGATTCTCCGGGAGATGTGCAAATGATGAGGCTCATTATAAGCACATCTGGCGAGACATTCGGCCCAGAGCTGAAGCAGTGAAGCAGTCTCTGCTCTTTAATTTTGTGCTGTCAAGCATCGTTTTCTGAGTGAACCGCTGTGTCTCGGCAAGGCCATAGCTACCTTGCACATAGACAGCGTTCTCTAATGACCCTCTACTAACACACACTCCACTAACAATGTGTGTGTGGGTGTGTGTGTGGCACTTGGAAAGCAGAAGAAATAGCAGACATCCAGAGGTGATAATTTCTTCTTCAAGATGGCGTCATTGTTGCCAGGCAATCTCTTCATTATCATTTCACATATTTATATACTGATTTGCAACTTTGCCACATGAGTCATACACATAAGCCGGGGTGAGTAGGTGAGAAGTTTCACAGCTGTCGCCTTTCCACCTTTAGCAATGACCTATTGTACCATTAATTTAATGCTAAATGTGAGTCAGGGTGTTGGAACTGACCGCTTTTTACCTGTAGTAAAAGTGACTGACATGCAATGAGGTTATATTTATACATATACATACAGCCTTGGAGTATTAACAACTTCGTTTCTGCTATACAGGAACATTCCCAGTTAAAGCAGATGCTTTTTTGAGCCTGGCTGCATCCAAAGTCAGCACAAATCTCAATAAGGGCAAATTGAAAGGAGGAATTCTAAGAACTATTTTCCTCTGCTTACTGTTTAAGCAAAATTAAGCAAAAAGTGGTTTTACTGTAAAATTTCTGTAATTCATTTCCTCCATAATTAATATTCTTGAAGAGCACATCATTCAGAACCAGGACCCCGCAGCCTTAATGGATCTCAAAGTTATAATTTCTTACCAAGGTTATCAAGGTTTTTCGAGGCTGGCAGAATTATTCTGTGCCCTAAAAACAAAGTAAGTAAGGCTTTTCCCTTGCTGAAAAGTAATGGAGGAGTATTAATCTTCCATTTGGGCAATCCGTGTCTTCATTTATTCAAAGAACAACTTTCAGAGCTTTGGTTTTTCTAAAATATTCTGCATTAATTTTAGTGCTTTCAAAAGTTCAGAACACAGTCAACTTACCATACAGTTGTATCTCTTACCCCAGCATTCTTTAACTCAATTAAGGCTACTGGATGTTATGTTTGGTCATTTTACCTTCTCCAAATACTGTATCTTTAATTTAAAAAACAAAACAAAATGGTAGGTTACTTATTGACAGAATCCCAATACATAAATGGAGATTGCCAAAGAGGTTTCTTTGTGGAAGTAGGGTTTTATTGTGTGCTGGTTACCCAGCAGAGTAACTAATAGAAAAATCCTCAGCTTGTGCCCATGACCTCAAACATGTAGCCTATAGAAGGTTCCCACTATGTCACACTCCCTCTGGCCATTCTCATCAACCTGAGTGACCCAGTTGGCCTGGCAGTCCTGCACTTATCAAACCATGGCTACACACACAGCCTTCATTTCAACATCTGGATGTTTGAATTGTCAGTTTTTCTCCCTCTTGAGGAGGCTATTCACTTAAGTGTAATGGCAATCATTTATTGAGATTGAGATCCATCCAGTCACTGATACCTATCTTATCTCAGAATAAGAATCACTCAAGTGCCAATACTGTTACTCTTGTGGATAAGATTCACTCAAGTACTGATACAGCTCTTAACTGATTATGAGAATCACTCAAGCTGTTGTACTTTATTGAGGATAAGAATCATTCAATGTACCAATGCTACTTTTGACTGAAAATGAGTATTTTGGATCAGATACCTTTCCAGATCTAGTAATACTGTACTCTACTGAGAATAACAATTAGGGCTACCAAGGAGGTGGCCATTGACTGTGTTGAATAACATTTAATGGAAGAAGGTGACTCTCGGCCTGGCCAGTGGGCTAATTTGTAAGGAGCTCCCCACACAAGGAGCTGTTCAGTGATGGTGGTCACTTCAATATAATATTTGAGAGCCCTCACTGAACACATACAATCAAATATCCTTTGCAAATATTTCACAGTCAATGACCACCTAAAATCTTGATCTCATGGACATCACCAAATGCTGAGTTTTTTACCTTATGATTATTATCTAGGCCTTTACCGTAGCTGCCTTCTGTTGGTGCTTTTTTTGTGTCTTTCTGCCTGACCTTTTATCTTTAGTACATGAAAAATATGCTCAGCTAGGACGAGGTTGGGTGAAGAGTCATGGCCATTTAAAAACATTCCATTTCTTTGCCTTAAGAAGCTCTTGGGTTACTTTCCTTGTATGTTTTGGGTTATTATTCATCTGCAATGTTAAGTGCTGTCCTATCTGTTTTGAAGAAGAAGAAATGATACTAGTGATTATCACACGTGAATCACACCACAGCACAGCATAGCGTGACACAGTGAAATTACTTCTCTGCATTTAACCCTTTCACCAAGTGAAATAGGGGGCAGCTGAACAGCACAGTGCCCAGAGAGCAGTGCTTGGGGACTGTACCTTGCTCAGAGTACCTCAGTGGTCCTGGGCCTTGAACCCACAGCCTTCCAATTGAAGGGCCAATGCCCTGACTGCTAGGCTACCACTGCCCCATTGTGATGTTTGACTGAATGTGAGCAGACAGTACATCTCTATACACTTCAAAATTCACTGTGCTACTTCTACCAGCAGTCACATCAATAAACACCTGTGAGACAGTTCCACTGGCAGCCATATATACCCATGCTATAACACTGCTTCCACCATGTTTGACAGATGGTGTGGTATGCTTTGGATCATGAGTCCTTCTTTTCCTTCTCCATACTCTTCTCTTCCGGTCATTCTGGTAGAATTTCTTCTTTATGCCATCTTGTTCCAGAACTGGCAGGCTATCTTAGATGTTTTCTCGCAAAGTCTAATCTGGCCTTTCTGTTCATGAGTGCTACCAGTGGATTGCATCTTGAGGTAAGCTATCTGTATTTACATTCATGTCTCTTGATTTGAAGATTTTGACAATAATAGGCCTACCTTCTCAAGAGTGTGCTTGACCTTGCTAGGTGTTTTGAAGGGTCTTTTCTTTACCAAAGAATAAATTCTATGATTATCCACTTCAGTTGTCTTTGAGGCCTTTTGGTGTTGCTGTGTTCACCAGGGCAATCCTTCTTTTTAAGAATGTACCAAATTGTGGATTTGGCCACTCCTATACTTTGTGCTCTCTTTGATAGGTCTGTTTTGTATTTTCAGCCTAATGATCCTTCACTTGAATCGACACCACTTTGGACTGCATAGTGAGAATTCTTATGAACAGCTACCAAATGCAAATTCAACACTTGGAATCAACTCCAAACCTTTTACCTTCTTAATTTGCCATGGAATATCGGGGAAACAGGCTACATTTGGCCATGACACTGCTTAGCATTCAACCGTATAATTACATTTGAGCCTATGAATATAGAGAAACTGAAAAAATGTCTGTAATTCCTGAATGGTTGATGCAATATTTTTTTTTTGTTCAACACCTTGATTTAAAGCTAATAGACTATACTTCAATCACATCTCGATTGCTTCATTTGAAAGCCATTGTGCAAAGAAATGGAATGCACTTAAATGGCCTGACCTCAACCCAATTGAGCATGCTTTTCACTTAGAGGTCAAACATGAGGGCAGAAATACCCAGAAACAACCAGGCAAAGCATCTCAAAGGAGGAAACAGCATTTGGTGATTTCCACTGGCACCAGACTTGAAGCACCCATTGAGTGCAAAGGATTTGCTGTCAAGTATTGAAAGTAATGCTTATACAGATGGTCCTCGAGATGCGATAGTTCGGCTATACGGATCGGATTTTTCGATCTTATGGTGACTACAGCGATACGGCAAAATTGTAAAAATATTGTAAAAATATTTAATGTTTCGTGCACGCGGCAGGCAAATGGAACAGTGTAAGAGGTACAATACATTGGCACGATGCCGGGCTGCTGGGATGTATGCAGCACTGTCTCAGGCTCGCCTTCCAATAATTAAGTTAACGTAGCCTTCAACAACCTGAAATTGTTTATGTATGCAGACGCTGGACAGAATCTTGGTGAGTACAGTACGAAACCACGTTCAATACATGTACAGTAGCTTTAGTGATTTCATTTTAGGGTTACATAACTTACTTTTTTTTTTATAGCAGATAGGATATGGAACAAACTTTCTATTAAATTTACTGCAGTATTGTGTGCAATGTACTTTACAATATTGTTACATACTCTATGGGTTTAATAAAGTATTAAATTGCTGGGACTTAGCAATAAGTAAATTGCTCTTTCGTACAGTACACGGTACAGTACAGGTAAGCTATTCTAGGCTAGTAAATACTGTACTGATTACCATTTTTAGAGATTCCTGGGTAGGCTAGGCTAAGCAGTAGTTCGACATACGATATTTTCTACTTACAATGAGGTTATCGGAACACATCACCACAACTAGAGGACTACCTGCATTTATTTATATTAGTTAGTATAGATTAGTATGTCCAATTACTTTTTAGCCTGTGAAAATGCAAAGACTATGTAAAAAAAAAAAAAAAAAAGGCTGTAATAGTAGATGAATTTCTTTTTACTTATTGCCTACACTTCAGTCTCTTCTTGCTCTAGTTCTAATCCATTTTGGTGTGTACAGAGGCAAAATTATGAAAAGTATCACTGTCCAAATACTTCTGGAACTGACTGTAGTTTGATGGGTTAGTTAATTGTCTGAGATGTCAATAATATTGGCTGGAATGCTGTGTTCAGCCACAGAATGAAAGGTGATTCATTTAGCAAAAGTCATTCTATATCCCACTTTTCTGATTTTCAAATAGCGAGTTGCCGAGTATCAAGTTCAGGTTACACTGTGGGATGGGGCCATTGAGTGTGCTATTGAGTGACCAGCAATTTGTGGGGTTTAAATGTATAGTTAACATATTGCACTTAATGAGAAATTACTATTATTGCACATGAAAAACCGTTCTGTGTATCTACACTCATTTTGCAGCAGGTGAACAGTCTGAAAGCACTGGTGTAGAAGATGTCCTGAACCAGAGGGCAGGAAAGAGAAAAGTGTTAGTGCACCTGACATACCAGAATGTAATACCCCCTGTAAGGACAGACTTCACAGCATACCTGTAGAAACTGGTGAGGACTGTGGTTTACATTGGGCCTTCCTCATCTGGGGAAGTGAAGATGTTGGTGGGCCTTTTTTAATGACATGCTCTTTTTAATTTGATGCTCTGTCCACTTAAGGTTGCTGCTGCGGGTGACCCCAATGAACCTAAAGCTGCTGACCCTCTCCACAGCATCTCCTCCAATGTAGATGGGGATATGAGCTATGTCCTGTTTCCTGAGGTCCATGACCAGCTCCTTAGTTCTGCTGACCTTGAGGTTGTTCTCCTGATACCACTTTTCCAGGTGACACCCACCTCCTCTCTGTAGGCCATCATATCATTGCTGGTGATCAGGCCAACAATGCTGGTGTTGTCAGCAAACAGTCAGCAGTCGTGTGAACAGGGAGTACAGCAGTGGGCTCAGAACACCTCCCTGCGTAATGCCAGTGTTGAGGGTCAGGGTGGAGGAAGTGCCTTGCAAATCCATACATGCTGTGGTCTGTTGGTCAGGAAGTCCCAGCAGCTTCTAGATCTTGAAAGGGATAAATGTGTTAAATGCAGAACTCTAATCCACAAATAACAGCCTGGCATAGCTGTTTTTATTGTTCAGGTGAGCCAGGGTGGTGTGAATTGTTTATGAAAAGATCCTCGTTGGACCTGTTGTGGCGGTATGCAAACTGCAGGGGTTCCAAACTGTCTGGGATGCCGTCCTTAATGTGTCCCAGCATCTGCCTCTCAAAGCACTTCACTGAAATGGAGGTTAGTTCTACGGGGCGATAGTCATTAAGGCAGGTCACTTTGTTATTCTTAGGGACCGGAACAATGGTGGTGTTCTTGAGGCAGATGGGGACAGTTGAGCTCTGCAGGGAGGTGTTAAATATGTCTGAAGACAGCTGCTCACTGCATGCCTTTAAAACACATCCTGAGATTCTGTCCGGGCCAGCAGCTTTGCCGTTGTTGACTGTTAAAGGTACTTTCCACATCCACAACAGTGATGGCGAACCTGAGATCATGCGGCACTGTGGGGGCTTGCACTGGAGGATCTGGGTTTGCTAGCTCAAAGCAGGCATAAAACATTTTCAGAGCATAGGGGAGTGTACCTGTAACAGTGTGTGTGAATGGCTCCAGTCTCTAATCTGTCAACATCTGAATTCCCTGCCACATTCGTTGGGCGTCACATGTGCAGGTAAATTGGGACTCCACTTTAATGCTGAACTCACATTTCGCACTTTTGATGGCTTTCAGCATTTCTTGTACTCTAGACTGAAACGTGCATGTAAGCTCATGGATCTTGTGACTGCTCTCAGAGTTAATCCACGATTTCTGGTTGGGAAATGACCGGATTGTTTTTGTTGGGATGCATTGTTCCACGCAGGTCTTGAAGCAGTCTGTGACCACTGTGTCGTATGTGTCCCAGTCAGAAGATGAGTCTCTGAACTTTTAGGAAATTGGAAAAGGTTCAAGGGAAAAAAAAGTCCATTTCAGTGCTTTTTTGGCATTTAAAATAATCTTTTCATTATTTCAGCTCACAGTTAAGATCTAGATGTCATGATTTAGACTATTAGTACTTGACTAAGATGAAAAAATGTGAGAAAGTAGACTAATTCCAAAAGGATTCTGTCCTGGTGAGGTAGGACATGAGGAAAAAGAACACTGGATACTCTTTTCCTCGAGCATGAGCCAAAACTTATAAACTTATTCTGACTATAATAATAATAATAATAATAATAATAATAATAATAATAATAATAATAATAGTAATTTCAGGCTTGAAGAATTTTATAGTCAGGCATCACTGCAATTTACGAGAGGAATGAAAGTCAAATAATTTTGTGACATGATAAATGATTGAATATACATGCAATCTTATAAACTGATAAATTCAAAAACACTCAACAGCTCAATGTTCACTACATTACCAGACCTCCATATGCTTTACTGTGTGTGTGTGTTCTGTGCATATATACTCAGTGATTTGACATGGAAGTAAAAGCAAGAAGAAGGAAGCAGTAAACTTGCCTAGTGAGACAGATGTATGTGACAGAATAGCATGCTGTAGTCAAATTGGACAGCTGCTCTTACTGAAGGACATCTGGACATCTCCAGTGTGTCTCGGGACACTGAGAGTGAAGGCATGTTGCTTTTAATGATAGGTAAGCAGCAATGCATGGACAGGACCCAGTAAGTGCAAGAGCTCTGCTGTCCTTTTGCCTTTCTTCTGCTTATGCTAACTGTGCATATTTACAAATGTTCTCTGAATTTATTATACAAGCATTCAGAGCTACAGTGTTGGGGGGTTTTGGTTAGAAATGAAGAGAAATGAGCAAACAAAATTAAAAACTTTTGTTTTTGTCTTTCGTTAAAAAAAAAAAAAAAAAAAAAAGGTTTCTGAGATGCTTGAGTCTATAACAATAATTCATAGTCTGAGCTCTCTGGTTTAAAATGGCACACGAAATTTCAAACGCACGTCATGTCATTTTTTTCCCACCATGCCATTTTTTCCAGGCTCTGCTCACATATGATCAGTGTGCAGCCAGTGAAGTGTCGATTTCTATGCTTGTCTATGCTGTATTAATTTGGTAAGTAATGTATCTTGTGCAAATATACCATTTGTGCTGACTTTCATATCATTATAAATAAGCATTAGAACTGAATATAAATCACATCAACCTTAGTCAAATGTTAATCTAATGACATTTTCCCTGATTACGGATTACGATAACGGGAGCATATTAGGAGAGGTTACCACAGCTGGTGTCTTAAGAATTTTCTGAAGCTGTCACACTAGATAGCAGCACAGTCAAAGATTCTCCTCCAAAATTCTGGTATGGCTTACTGTAAGACAGAGCTGCAGGCGTCAACACAGAGAAAAGACTTGCCCTTTCTTAGTTTCCAGATGGCATTCATGTAATTTGCTTAATGGTTCCCAATTCTCTTTAATATCCATTTTATCTTAGAAAATTAAGCAAATAGCAAAGTACACGTCTTGGCTAAATAATAACAGCGCTGCTCACAGGGGTTTGTTCGAGGGAAAAACACTCCGTTTGGTCTCATAAGTGGAATGTTCTGCTGAAATGCACAGAAAATCTAAATACATTATTCAATTACGGAATTAGAAATTCTCGTCACACAGTCTGGAATAAGACTATCCTTATCAAGTTAGATGCTGTGATTTACTCAATTCCAAAGTTCAAAACTACTGATCTCCTGGGATTTTCCCCACACAAGAGTTTACACAGAATGGTGCAGAAGACAAAAAACATCTTGTGAGCAGAGGGTCTGCAGGGCGAAACTCGATGATCCAAGAAGAATGAGCAGTCTGGTTTGCACTAACAGGAAATCTACTTATATAAGCTGGGCAGAAAAGCATCTCAAAATGTACAACACATCAAACCATAAGGTATGTGGACAGGTACAACAGAGAAAGACCACATAGGAATCCACTCCTGTAGGCCAAGAATGAGAACCTAAGGCTATAAAAGGCATAGACTAACACAAACTGGTCAGCTGAAGATTGGAAAAAGACCAGGTGATTTTTTTTCTAGTCTTCAACTGTCCAGCACGGGTGAGCCTGTGCCCATGATAGCTTCAGATTCCAGCTACAGTCTTTTACCGTTGTTCTCCATCCACCTCCAGGTTTAATCTTTTGCGCATGCTGAGATGCTTTTCTATTCACCCTGGTTGTAAAGAATGACTCTATTCATTATTATGTCCTTCGATCAAATCGAACCACTCTGGTCATTTTCCTCTAACCTCTCCTTTCAATGTGGTTTTCATCCACAAAACTGTCGCTCATTCAATGTTTTTTGTTTTTCATGCCATTCTGTGTAAACACCAGAGACTGCTGTTTGTTACATTCCCAGGAGATAAGGAGATTAAGTATTCAAACTATCCCTTCTTGTACACACCTCCATGTCACAATCAACATCATAGATCACACTTTTTCTTCATTCTGATGTTTGATGTGAACATTAAATGAAGCTCTTGACTTGCATCTGTACAATTATTTTTTTTTTTTGGCATTGCATTGCATTACGCTGCTGCCACATGGCTGGCTGTTTGGAATACAGCTAGGAAGTTCAGTTGTACAGGTGTTCCTAATAAACTGGACAGTGAGTGGATATAGGTTTATATATCAAGATCATCCAAAAACACACAAGCCCCTGTCAGCCCAAATACCCTTTGAAATCAGTGATTTTATATTCTGCCAAAGTCTCATTACCTTCAATGAATTTTTTCATCGTACTCATCTGCTTCCAAGTTAAAAAGTAAAACCTCACAGCATTTATCTTGGGACAGAAATAAAACAGCCTTGATATCATTAGCTTCTTAAGCTCTACATGCTGATCTTCTTTCCCGAACGTATGTTCAGTTACCACCTCAATCATCAAAAGAAATCAGAAGCCAAATCAGATACTTTGTAAATCACACAAAAATGACACAAGGTGCTGTGTGAGGACAGATTTTAAAGTTACAGACATTTGTGACAAAAGAACAGAGGAGAAGAATGGATAGTGAGGTGTTTTTAATAACTAATAACTCAACTAAGAAGCGGAAAGGGTGAGGGAGAAGCTCATTTATTGTGCCTTTGCCTATTACCTTTATCTGGTGTCTGTTATTTATTTATTTTCTCGGTCATTTATTTATCACTACCACTCATTTTATCTCCATGGGCCTATAGAGAGTAATTTAGCAGCAGCTGCTGGTTATAGTGCTATTGTTCCTCCCAAGAGTCCAAAAAAAAATACCCTATACACTGCATTCGCCCTGTTTGATCTTTCAACTGAATCGATACAAGAAATCATTATTACAGTCCAAGCTGCATCATAACTATTATTTATTTAGGTGGAGAATTTTAATCTAACCCATTAACTGAAGCTGTACACAGTCAATTAATATTGGTCTTTATTTAGAGAAGCTACACAACTGTGCCTAGCTGGATTAGCTAGATTGTGTAGACTCTAAACGCAGTACATGTCAATATTTTGTACAAATATACTGTATGTATATTTGCCTAGACTCACAAAAAAAAAAAAAAAAAAAAACAAGGAGAGAGAGAAGAGACATACAGAGGAAAGTGTAGAGTTTGGAAGGTCGAGTCACATGGATGTCGGAGTTGGTGACCGAGTGTCCAGCCGCCTGTGAGAGTACAGTCCGGTGTGTCAGTGGGCTAGCGGGCGGAGGACGTGGTGCCGGCTGTGCTTTTGCAGGCCAGCAGTTTCTCCACCATGCTGCGGGCATAGCGCAGGCGCGAGGCGAGCTCCTTACAGCAGCCGTACTCCTCGATCAGGCTCATCTTGTAGGTGCAGAACTCGCGTCGCTCGTTGATGTACGTCACGGCCCCCATGAGGGGGCACAGGATCAGCTTCGTGTGGTCCTACAACAGGCATCATGGCGTGTTAAATCCATCAATACGACCCGAATCAAACCATCTCAGTGCTGAATGTCATCATATTGGATCAGTATGGAATTGAGGGTGTATCGAATCATTTGTGCTACACTGAGTCAAATTGGATTGAATCAACAGTGAATTGAAGGTGTATTGAGTCATATCTGTATTGACTTGAATCAAATGATTGAATCACTAGGGAGCTGAGGACATATCAAATCATATTGGTACTGAATTCAGTCAAATTGGATTGAATCAGGAGTAAATTGGTGTACTGAATCAGATCAGTGCTGAACTGAATCATATTGAATTAGGTGTAACGAATTTATATTAGTGCCGAGTCGAATCCGATTGACTCAATAGCGAACTGAGGGTGTAGCACATCTGTGCTGAATCGAATCAAATCATTGAATCACTAGGGAATTGAGGATGTATTGAATCATACTGGTGCTGAACCGAGTCAAATTGGATTGAATCAGCAGTAAATTGATGGTGTAATGAATCATATATGAGCAGTGAACTGAATCGTTTAGTTTAACTAACGTCAGGAACAGGTGTGAATCTCTCATCAGACCTTACACGTGTTGAGTAATCCCCATGAACCATGAGAATACACGTGACCCACAACACACCCCTGATCAGACACATGCCCTTGTTCCTTTGGGTATGGCACCAGCACAAACCTGGAAGAAGTTGATCTGCACCGTGCCGTTGCTCAGGTGGAGCACGATGGCGCTCTTCGTGCGGAACCAGTGGCGCAGATAGGGCAGGCGTGTGAGCTCGTCTCCGTCGCGCGGCGTTATGTTAGCACCCGCCTTCAACAAGTGCTCGCTCATGTAGTTCCTGAAATACTTCAACAGTGTGATCTAAAGGACAGGAGGGATTTTAAAAAAAAAAAAAAATTGTTCAGAATTTTCAGAGCGCTTTAAGTACGAGTGGGTGACGATTACAGGATGAGGGCGGCGTGATGAAGCAGAGTTACTGCCTCAGCGCGAGGATCATTTTCTTCCAACAGCACACCCCGCACCCTACAGCGTACCTTTTTAGAGAGAGCAGCGGGGTAGGAGCGCACGCTGAGGTAGGACTCCGCCCCTCCGCGGTCGATGTACTGAAGACTGTCTCCGTCTTCGTACATGATCAGGCGCGTGGAGTCGTTGAACAGAACGCCAACACTGTTGTCACACAGCTGATACCCTGCAGTGGGGGAGAGGAAGAAGACGCCGTGTTTAACCCTACAAGTCATGAAGCGGTGTTCAGAACAGCCTGAACTGAAGAAAAATAAATAAAAACTTATACAAGAAGATGTGAGCACGCTTATGAAGTCGCACTCAAGTACAAGAGTGGTACAGCTACGTGATCTCAGATAACGGCTCGGAATCGATTCTGTGTGAAATGAATCAAATGAGTCATCGTCTTGCATTGCATTGTGTGTAATTTCTGTGGTTCTGCAGTGCTCCAGAAAAACGCAGCATGTTCTGGAGGTTGGGATGAACAAAAAGAAAACTGGATGCAACGTAAATTATCTCCAAGTCATTATTTCTGTAATTAATTATCCAATGGTTTACTGAGCACCAGCGCTGCATGCGTTCTTGATGGTCGGCCGATTTTGTAAGGATTAAACTGACATTTCTGTCTGAACGGGGTTCCTGAGGACCTTGAGCTCTACAGAACCCTCAGCCAACGCCTTTCTTTGCCTTTTGATTCCTTTGTGTCTGGCGAAGCTCCAGTGTGCAGCAGAACCACCAGATTTTAAAGTGGAAGGTCATTCAGACAGTGTGCGCACGTGTGTGTACCTAGGCCATATTTATCAGAGTAGTCGACCCATTTGCTGATCCAGAAGATGGGGATGCAGGCCGGATCCTCAGCTTCCTCTGTTAGAAATGGAAAATGATCACAAGCACAGTTATTGCACTTGCTGTACCACGCTTTGTGAAAACGTATAGTTTGGGGCACGTTTAAAGACGTTACCTTGCCGTACAAATTCTCTCTCGGACGGCCTGACCGCGTTCAAGCTGGTCAGCTGCTGCAGCATGTCGGCCAGATGGCAGTCGGGCTGGTCGAACCCGTCCCTAAATCAGCAAACACGATGAGTTAGGATCAGTTTTAAGGGTGTTTACTGAGTCCTGAAGGACTGCAAAGATGATGAAGAGGAAAAAAAAGAAACTTAGAAATTCAGAACTCTGACCTTACTGGAGGCTCCTCTTTCAGCGGCTGCTCCACCTTCCCCATTTTCTCGATCGGACTGTCGGTGCCTGTAAATAAACCACAAGCACACAAGATCATGCCTCCTCTCAAACCAAAACATTATTAGAACTAACTTATATTCTGAAACATTACCCAAAAGTACGTTTTTGGTGCCGGTGTACCTTTATTTAAAGCAGAGAGGGGTTTGCGATGCAGGCCAGCCTCCAGGCTGGAGGGGGCGATAGAGAACCTGGGTGGCACAGTAAGGCAGGATGTGGGCAGTCTCAGCGGGACGTAACCCGAGGTGAAGAACTCGTCCGAGAGCAGGTCGGCGACGGAAGGGCGGAGCGTAGGGTCGGCGTGCAGCATACGCCGGATTAGCGTCGAAGCCACAGGGTTAATGTGCTATAGAGCGAGGGCAAGTGCATTCGATTGTTCATAGTGAAATTCTTTACAACTGATTAAGATTAATAGACCGCACAGGATAAACAAGTGAAATAAAGGGGATGTTTGAGTGCGGATGCACACTGCTCACCCTGGGAATAGTGTACTCGTTCTTTTTGATGCGCACGTACGTCTCCTTCAGACACGACGTCTCAAACGGCGGCTTTCCGACCAGCAGCGTGTACCTAAGGTCAGACACAGTGTTCCGAATCAGAAACCGTTCACTGAACAATCATCTAAACGTGTACGACAGACAGGATTGCTGGTGCTGGGCATTACGTACAGAATGCAGCCGAGGGACCAGACGTCCACCTCAAAACTGTGGCCTTTTTTGCACAGCACCTCGGGGGCGATGTAGTTCGGCGTCCCGCACAGCGTCTTCTTCCTCTCGCCGTCAAACTCTATCTTGGTGGCCAAGCCGAAGTCACCTGAGAGAGAGACCGGGGGTTTAGGGATAATGTTTTATACACACACACACACACGTTCCATTATACAGTGGATCACTACATGTTTGGTTTTTTTCCCCCACCTAACTGATTTATTGGTCAATATGTTGGAGTTGAGCGGGTTTTCCTGCTCGTGTTACATTTCCACAAAGTTTCACGCCTGGATTCAGTTTAAGTGACGATGCTTGGGTCACTCAGAGCCCGCATACGGCTTATAACTGAACTGTTACAGGAGCTGCCGATCGACGGGAATCCTGCTTACTTAAAATAAGCACAGAAGGCTGTTGACGACTGCATCTGCCCAGGTGACCAACACAAAGGAAATGACCTCACACACACACACACACACAACCCCCAAAGCGTAGGAACTCTCCTGTCTCACCAATCTTAACCTCCATGTCATCGTTCAGGAACAGGTTGCCCAGTTTAAGGTCTCGGTGGATGACTCTGTTGTTGTGGAGGTAGTGGACGCCCTGGATGGTCTGACGCATGAAGTATCTTGCCTCGGGCTCAGTCACCGCTTTCCTGCGCTTGTGGAGCTCCAGAAGGGACTGGAAGATCAGAATTACAATAAATGATCAGATCGTCACACCAAGGACTGGACAGCTTAACAAAATGTTCACTGGGGAAAAACAGAATAATTAAAATACTTAATTTGGAGGGAAAAAGCTGAAATTGTATAAAAGCCCCCGCCGCAAGGTTATAAATAGCAGAAAACAGGGATTAAAAATGGGTTACACAGAAAATGTAAATAAATAAATAAATAAATAAATAAAAAAAAAGGCAAATTAATTAATTAAAAATACACAAAACATCGATTAAAGATGTAACCGTTTTCAGACATTCCTTCCTTAGACATTAAAAAAAATAACAACTTTATGGACCTTTAGGATTATGACTAAAAATATACCCAATTTAAAATAAATGAAAAAGAAAACAATTACGTACCAAAAAAAAAGCTGCTTAAAAAAATAAAAAAATAATAATTTTACATGCGCGTGCGTGCTTCATTTCAAACGCTGGCACCGGTGACGTCACATCCGGGAGTTTAAACGCCTCAGTGTACAGACGCCAGGGGCAGGAGGAAAAAAAAAAAAATACTAACAAAGTTTACAAACATACCCCAAATCGAAAAATCTCTCAAAGACAAACCGCGGGATGTATTTAGGACTCCAAAAAACAATGCCTTTTATTCACAAGATAGTGCGGAAGAGCCCCAAGCGGTCAGTTTGTCTGTTTAGTGCAGGCTAGCTAACGGAGGCTAACGAGCTCGACCGTTGGTGTTAGCTAACAGGCTAGCAGTGCCGAGCAGGTGGGCACGAGCTGGGACTCGGCTTTTAAAACGGTGTACGCAGTGCACGCGCTGTGACCCACACACACACGGGGCCGTACTAGCAGAGCCCCAGGCGCCTGCCTGCCTGCCTCCCTGCCGGAGGAGCTCACCCGTCTCCTGCAGATCTCCAGCACCACGAACACGAAGTCCTCGTCCTCGAAGAAGCCGTGGAAGCCGACCACATGCGGGTTGTCCAGGCTCTTGTGGATGGCGATCTCCGTGCTCATCTTCTCCTTCTGGTGGGGCTTCATGAGCAGCGACTTGGGCACGACCTTCCCTGCGAACACCTCCTTGGTGTCCATGTCCGTGATCTCGTAGCACTTGGCGAAGCCGCCTTTGCCCAGGAAGCGGCCCCGCATGTATCGCTTCATGCTCCGCGGGTCCACCAGGATGTCTGGGATCTCCTTCAGAGGAGCAGACTTGGGATCGACCTGGGAGGAAGGCTTCACCGCCTTCGCCATGCCAGCGCTCATTATCCTGAGTGTCTGTCAGCTCACGGGCAGCAGGGTGAGGACAGCGGGGGAGAGAGCTCCAGAGTCCGTCCGGCAGGTCCACCTGAAGGTCTTTATCTTCACCGATATGTACACTCTCACAGCTCCACAGCCCGTACACCCGCACTAACACACCTCCACCTCCGGGTAGATTTAAACAACAATAATAATAATAATAATAATAATAAAGTATTCCGGTGACCGTGCTGAGCGCTGCTCGCTGACTGCTACGTCTGACGCACTGACGACTGCATCATTTTTAAATTCTGCCCTGCGCGCCAGCGCCGCCTCTGATTGGCTCTCGCGTTGCCGTCGCCGCTGATTGGACGAATCTCCCGATTTGAAAATCCAGTAACGGCTGATGGGCCAACATGGCGACAGGGTGGTACATATTAAAAGTCCGGAGCGCGTCCTACAGGAAGGACACGAGGACAAACGGACATACATAAATGAAGAAATGAGGGAATGAATAAGTAAATAAATAAGTAAACAAGTATGTAAGTAAATAATTAAGTCAATAAGTAAGAAAGGAATTAAGTAAATATGTAAATAAGTAAGAAAGTAAATAATTCAGTAAATATGTAAATAAGTAAGTGAATAATTCAGTAAATATGTAAATAAGTAAGAAAGTCAATATGTAAATAAGTAAATAATTGAGTAAATAATGAAGCAAGTAAGTAAATATGTAAATAAGTAAGAAAGTAAATAATTCAGTAAATATGTAAATAAGTAAGTGAATAATTAAGTAAATATGTAAGTAAGTAAATAAGTGAGTAAGTAAATAAGTAAGTAAATAAGTAAACAAGTAAGTACATCAGTAAGTAAATAATTAAGTAAATACATAAATAAGTAAGTAAAGAAAGAAAGAAAGATGAACATATTGAGATTAGCTGATTATTTTGATTAATCATTTTTAAAAGCAGATTTTTATTGTTAATTATTGAGTTATATATCATACATGTTATATGTTTATACTTATTTAATGTGGCGAACCTTCCAATATAATAAAAAAAGCCATCTACAGTAAAAGAGACATCATTTCCACAAATGAAAATTAAAAGCGTTGGGCCAAATTAACTTAACGTTTACCTTGGCCTTGTTGACACTTGGTTTTAAAATGTGTCCTGGGCGATCAAGTCACAAGTTGGTATCTGAGACACGTCGGCATGTACACCTGTGTGTGCCATGTGTCTCTGAGGTGTCCAGCTGAACACGTGTGCTCAGATTTCGTTAGTGTCTACCTCACTTCCACTAGAAGGTCAAAGGTCCCCATGCCTAGATTAAACGTTAAACATGTTATGCCTGCAGCATACCGTTATGATTTTCTTGCGCTTCTACCATGTACATCAGCACAACTTTCCACTCCTCTCAAGCGTTGGCACACTGTCACAAAAAACAAAACAAAACACAAACAACGTCCTGCATTAATGACATATTTTCCTGTTATGTTCTTGCAGGGGATGCATTGGCACGCGTTAGATTTTGCACTACAAAAGGTATGTGGTCCCTAAATGTGTCCCAGACCATCTCAGCACGTGGGTTGATTGAATGCGTCTTGAATGAGTCTTGGGGGTCGTTTACACTTGTATTAGTTATGACTAGTTGTGAATACATTGCTCAAGATGCCTTTTACAACCCATTGTAAACAGGGTCTCTGTTTTCCCCAGAACAACCTTCAGTATGGAAACATATCACATTATTATATGGTAATAAACCAAATTGGAATACCAATTGCCATAAATGAGAAGAAAGGTTCATCAGACATCTTCCTGTTCCTGTTCTCTTCTCACATATATTATAGCAGCTGTAAACAATCATTCCCTCACCACCCAAACTCTTTTTTCAACTTCCACAGATGCTAACGTTAAACAAACATGTCATTAATGTCACGTCCAACTGAAGCACTCAGAAACCAGGATTTCTAAAATACAACTATATATAAAAAAAAAAAAAACAATAAGTAAATAAATAAATAAACACCCTCAGCTTGATTTTTGGAAAATCGGGAAGGTCTCATTAATGCATAGGTTTTGCCAATGTGGCTGCTCACACCGTTGATTGTAAATCAAATATCAACTTCACTGCATTAAAATAGGTTTATTCGGTAACGGTATTTACGTTAGATCTGTCAACGTGGGCATGTTAGCTGTTTAAATCAATAACACTGCCTGTACAGTTTATAAATATATCAGAAACTCAGATACATCATAGAAGTCATCACTAATGTTAGCTAGCTAGCTTGCTGCTGAGAAATTTTATAAATACTGTAGTGGATGAGGGTAATGTTTCTTTAACGCGCGCGAGAGAAATTTCCTACATCAAGCAGTTCTTATAGATATATATTTATATTCTGTTATGTCTCATCATGCAAGAACGTCTAAGAAGTCACTAACAACAGAGAGATCATTCTTTAGACATATGCTCTGGGACATACAGGGTGCACCACCTCATCTTCTGCAACTGCTCTCTCTATTTAAGAATAACAAACACATAAAAGTGGCAACTTGAGTAAATGTTCCATTTTGAAACATATCTGTATGGGAAACTATCCTATTGCAAACAAAGATTTTCTTTGGGGGGGGAAGCAGATACTTGCTCAGACTGATGATGTACATGTCAGCAGTCACATTTTCTTTCTGAAGTAGAAAGACTAGGAGACACTTCAGACCATCTGAAGCAACAACACCCAGCATAGACCATGGTAGTGAACACATGTTTGTTGTGCTCAGGAACATCTGGTTTCCGTGAGCTGGTGGAGCGGCTGTTTGTGCACTTTAGGACCCTGTGGACTTTTCATCCCACACTTCACTCAGATGTCTCTTTGCTTCTGAATGGCACGGGGTGTGTGCCCAGTTCTTCTAGTTCCACCAATCCACATTTTCCGTGATGATGCATAACTTTACAACATTTTATGGTGTTTGTGTGCACTTTTAAGATGTCAGAAGTCTCCTTAGGTGTCTTGCCAATACAAAGAAGATGGAGTATGGCTGGTCTCATGGCCTCCCTAATGTGCCTTATGACAGTAATTGCAAAATGGCTTGTGCTACAGTCATCCTCCGCTACATCGTGGTTCGCCTCACTGGCAATTTGTGGATTTTCATTTAGAATATATCTAATTATTTTTTGTGGATTTCCCCGGTATTTTGTGGCATCCGCAAAACCTCTAGTGAATTGTTTTTATGGATTTTTCGACGGTAGAATTCGTCACACAGCTGTTTCTTGATCCAGTTGTTTATGTCGGTACAGTACTGTCTGTTGTTTATGACACTGTAGCGGTTCTGAAATCCAGTCTGTAGCAAGTGGGTGTTAATTACAGTATTATACAGT
>JAQMCW010000016.1:12879097-12889858 GCA_030068335.1 Chrysichthys cranchii | reverse complement strand
ATGCAAAACCACATACTGCAGCCATTACAACAGTCCGGGTGCTGAATTGGCTGCCTGCAGTCCAGATCTTTCACCTAAAGAACATTTCACCAAAGAACATTTGACGCATCATTAAACCAAAAATACGTCAAAGACGACCATGAACTCTTCAGCAGCTGGAAACCTATATCAGGCGAGAATGGGACCAAATTCCAACACCAAACCTCCAGAAACTCATAACCTCGATGCCCAGACGTCTTCAAACTGTTTTAAAAAGAAGAGGAGATGCTACACCATGTAAACATGCCCCTGTCCCAACTATTTTGAGACCTGTAGCAAGAATCAAATTTGAAATGAGCTCATTTTGTTCATAAAATTGTAAAATTTCTCAGTTGAAACATTTGTTATTATCTATGTTCTGTTGTGAATAAAATATTGGCTCACGTGATTTGAAAGCCTTTTAGTACTATTTTATTCAAATTTAAAGAACGTTCCAACTTTTCTGGAATTCGGGTTGTAGATATTTTCAGTACTAACATGTTCAGTCTGTAATATGGGTAACAGGGTTGCACTTTAAAAGTGAATGTCAGTCAATATTACTAAAAAAAATTGGAGGAAAATCATTCAGACTTTTCTTCTTCCTATGATCGTCAAGAAATTTGTATTATACCTTCAACATTTGAGACATATTCCAAATATTGCACAAAATGTCCACACATTTCACATAATGTCTCTCACTGAGCTGGGACATGCAAAAATGCTGTTTTACAAGTAACATAGATCATTTATTCATTTATCAAGTTAATTATCTGGATCAGCAGTGTACTAAAGACATTTACTTCTTTTTAAAATGTCTTCCAGTTTTACTTTACATACATATTTTCACATGTAACATCAGCGGCAAAATCCTAACAAATGGCACCCAGTTCAGACAGCGGCCTTGTGTCAGAGCAGCTTCAAAAGCAAATTACCATCATAGCAAATAAGTGAAATATATGGCCATGTTTTTAGATAATAAATGTTACCAGGGTAACTGGTGACTGGTATTCAAACACAGGCTGTCAGTCACACGCCGAAGTATTGAATCTCAGTTCATGATTCTGTTATTTTTACACATATAATGCAAGGCCCATAATGTCAGGGTGTGCGGCAGCTTGTTCCCTCCCTTAAAGGTTTAAGTAGCAGGTATGAAAATCGAACGGGTACAAATTTTCTCAAAACGGGTGATTTGTCTACACTGGCCCCGAGCTGAAAGTGAGATTGATTTTAGATAAATGTCACACATGATTTTCAGTGAAAAGCATGTGCCTTTGAAGGACTCGGACACAAAGCAGGTAGTGCTTCAGTGTGACATGAAAAAAACAAAAAGGCTAAAAAGTGATCTCTTCCGATGGAACTCTCAAAATAAATCCTTGCCCATGCTTATTCCTTACAAGATAATTAATAGAGTAGTAATTAACATGCTGTTACCCCCTTCAGACTATAGATGAGCAGGTGGATATCTGTGTACACAGTAAACACACATTTATCTTACTGCAGCAGGTTTTTTTTTTTAATGTATTATCCATTACTCGTTAATTTGTAACAGGCTACATACTCAGCCTTTCTGTAGCTCTGGGATCAATAGGAACAGGATTATTTTTTTTCTTGAGATCATCGATTATCTTGGGCACTCTCCCTAGCAATCTGACACATGCACAGCCCCAGGACGAAGCATGTATAAATTATATGAAAGGCAAAGAAAACTGGCTAGATGTAAAATGTTTTAATTATCCAAGTGTACAAAACCAGCAAAAGGAGCAAATTGCGTCTTGGCGAGAAGCTTGTACAAACACAGACCACTGGACGCTTTCCTATAAATGCGGTCTGTTTTAAAGGAAAATTGGATGCTCATTTCCCTCCGTTTCCTCATATCAAGGACAAGAACCCTTACAGATGATTAGTTTCTCTGTAGAAAAGGCATTTCCTTGAAGCAAATGATTGAAGCACATCCGGCTATGAATCATCTTGCTCCATTAATGGCTACAGAACAAGTCGTGTCTCTTCTCGTTTTAAAAATTTTTTTTTAAAAAAAAAAAAAAAAAAAAAAAAAAAAAAAAGCCGCTCTCTAAATAAATAGAAATTCTGCAGATGCTGATCGGCAATCAAGTCTTCGGTGGGTACACGGTTTTGTGTCTTGATAAATACTCATTGTTAATCTCTTATTAAATTGGGAGTGTGCGCTCTGTTTTAGAGAACTGCTCTTAAGCGCGTAATTAAGTATTTAATTAGAAGAAAATTGAGCTCACACTGTGGGGTGCCATTCATTCACACAGAAACGCAAAACACACACATTTACATAACTATCCTTATGGGGACCCTCCCCTCATAGAATTACTAGTACAGCTTATGAATGTCATGGAAACATCTACATTTAGCATGAACTTTACCCTCAGTAACCAAAAGGACACATATGGGCTCTTTTATAAGATTTTTCCCTTTTTTTTTTTCTTTTAAATATATAAAAGCTGGGCCTATAGTCAAATGTCCCCACAAGGTCTCTCTTTCACAAATGCGCACACGCTAAATAATCACTTGTAATTTATGTACTTGGTCAATTGCATTCATTAGTATTTACTCCCAACCCTAATTAATTATTGTCTCATTTATTTGCCACAACTCGCACATTAATTCATATTAACGTTGCAAGTTATGAAAGAATAGTTATTTGGTAACTACATGGGGTATGAGTGATATCTTGCTATCTTAAATGTGTGTTTCTGGGTTTAAAAAAAAAATACTTTGGCTCCTGCACAGTAAAGTACAAAAGACAGATAACACGTGTGAATCTGCGCACTCTTATAGAGTTCTACTCTATTATGAATCATAAGGCTAAAGCTGCTCTCTAGGAAGAGGAGAAGGTTTCCTGAGGGCTGCTTTTAGGGTACACTATACATTGTAGTCATTTCTTATTCAATTTTTTTTTTTTTTTTTCAATTTCTAAGTTCAGTGTCAGAAGGACTGGGCTAAGGATTTACGAAGCTCCTGATCTCCTGCTTTGAACTGACAACAGGGCTATGATAACTAAGTATGAAGCGAATAACCACTCTTTACAACCATGGTGAGCAGAAAAGCATCTCACAATACGTCAAACCTTCACACATGTGTTACAACACCAGATGAACACAGGCTCACTGAAACTGGGCAGTTAAAGATCCCCTGTTATTTTTTCCTACTCTTCAGTTGTCCAGATTCTGTAAGCCTGGCTGGAATAATTGCATGAATGAACGGTGTTACAGATGTTCCTATTACAGGGTCTGGTGAGTGTCTTTTATATTCTGTATTCAATCATTTATAATGCATGACAAAATAATAGGTTGGCATCTGTCTGCCTTCATATCACTTTTAAGAGAACAGACTGGAGTCAATGAGGAAGGGAGCAAAAGGAAGTGAGAGAATAAGTGGGTGGATGGAAAGAAGGAAGGGAGGTTAAAAAAAAAAAAAAAATCAAATCAATGGAAGGAATAAAAGTATGCTTTAAGCCACCATTTTATGCGGCAAAGGTGCAAATAATCACTTGCAAAGCCCCATATTTAAAAATCAACCTGATTTCACTCTTCAAAAGGCATCTACCTTTTCCTACTACGTGCATGTCTGAGCCCAAAGTGCCAGTTTGTGTCCTATCTGCTGGAACCCAGGCTACCGTTCAGCGGCCCGCTCTCTCTCCTCTCACCACCCATCTGCCTCGGGGCTGTTCGACTTTATCTGCAGCTCAAGCAGCCAGTAAATTGGAGGAAAGTGGCTTTATATCTGATTAAAAGAGTGTATCGCTAACAAGCGCTGTGGGCTCTTTGGAGCCGGTACTGATTGATGCGCTGTGCTGCTGAGAGAGACGGACTCAGCACCAAGACCATTGCTAATGATGCTCGTCGGATACGCAAATGGAACGATTAATGAACGTCAATGCCGCAAGATTCAAAGTGTTAAAAGCAAATGAATCAATTAGCAACACTAAAGCGACACTTTCCTGCTGAGGTCTAGTCCTGACCAAATTTGTGGACTAATTAATATCCCAGGATATTTCGATATGTCCAAACTTGCATTCCGCTCTCTCATAACTACACCGTTGTTTCATTTATTAAATGTACTCATTTGAGTATGTTATTTCCATAGTACAGCTGACACTGATTATTACATACATTTATTTGTACATGTATCAAAGAAACAGTTTTCAAGGGAGTCTCCAGGCTCAGAGCTTTGTACCAGACCAAGGTAAAACTAAGTTTTCCTTTGTCTTCTTAGCAGCTGTTTTTGAGGTTTCTCTGTAACGAGAAACCTCAAAATGCAATTTTTTCCCCGTCGTATTACCATTACAAAAAAGACCAGAGAGAGAACAACTGTTTATAGCTGCTATATCATAAATGATACCAGGATGAAACTTGGTTTTGTCAGGTAAGGTAAGCGGAGGCGGATGCAAGTGCAGACTTCTTTTATTAACTAAACTGCGAATATAGCAATGCACGGGAGAACAAGGCGCATGAACATCAACAAAACAATCTACTTCAACTTACGAAGCACAAAAAAGACAACACATTACATGGAATAATAGCAACAGAGGCTTGACAAAGACGTACACAAAAACTGAACCTTAGATATTGTGACTAACAAGACACAGGTGCAGGTGGTCCGTGGCATGTGATCAACCCACGTCACCTGATGGGGTTACGTAAAACAGAAGCACTTTATGTGCAGAAGCTTAGTCTGGAAGCGCTCTTTCCGCAACGTTAACCGTAACTATACATGCGTAAAATTCATGATGTGGTGTCGTCGTTAATTATTATAAAATGTGATTGCTGTACATTGCTGAAAACCTATTCCCCTAGGTGACTGCCGGACAACTAGGAGAATAAATTTTCAATAATAAGAATTGAGAATAACAGCAGCACTGTTTAAATTGTTGGTTTAATGTTATATTGGCTAGCTAGTAAATTCAGATTTATATAAAGTATTACCGGTAGTTATGTATAGCTATGTAGTAGTGAAAGCCAGTTGATTTAATTTTGTTGCCAAAACAGTTCCATCAGTGCATCCTTGCCCTCATCACAATGCATTGCTGCTATCAAATTTGAATGAAATGAAGTTTGTTAAACTCTAGACATAAAAGAAAGTGCAATGAGGCGCTTTATAACAAGCTCCAACATCCACCTGAAAAAACAGCAACGCTGACATTTACCAATATTATTTACGCTCTAAGTATGGAGGTGATGTAATTGCTATGCAAATGTCACAAACCCACCTTGACTTGCGTCGCAGTTTCCACATGCCTCTGTTCTGTTTTATCAGCCCCTGACCTCTCCCTTTGGCGTCGTTGGCCGTGAATGTGCACCTGGTATTTATTAACTGGTTAATTTATTCATTTTGACCCTTCTGTCATGTGCATTGTCTTTGCAAACTTTCATACATTCCCGTCATTAAGTCCCAGTGCAACACCAGGAAGACTGGGGGACACATATGCAGGAATTATTGGAATAAACCAAGGCAAACACAGCAGTGGGATAAGGCAATGCTCAAATCAGAAACACACAGGTTATTAGACAAACAGGCATAAGGCTGTTTCCTTGAGTAATGTGATATATTTCAGATAAACGGCTTTAATAAAACCTCTACAGCACTTAGAAAACAACATTTTGCCTCTTGCGAACAATCTTTACTTGGACATGTTCAAAAATCGTATTATTTTTGCATCAATGTGTTTCATGCTTGAAGTGTTCATTTCCACGAGTCGTCCATTATCAGTGTTTCTTTATTTTTTAACAATATGGAGAACAGCGAGGAGGTCAATCATAAAACACAGCCTTGTTACTCACATTATAGATATGTTAATGATTAGAATATCCTTAGTGTCTTTCTGTAGTTTTTGAAAAAGTCATCAACCCTCAAATACAACATTCAGTCTCATTTGCAGGAAAAATGCCGCTATTATCAACAAAGAAACATTTATTTTAAAAATGAAATATATAAATGTGCCGAATTGATAAACTCATCTTTTCTTTAAATTTTAAGAAATGGCTAGACTAAACATTTCTTCTCAAATCAATTCAGTTTGGAATTCTCTAAAAACATGAGCTATATAAGATCAAGGTCTCCAACAATCAAAAACAATCTGTGCTACAAATAATGCTGTACAAAACCTATTGTACCCCACTGATTAAAACGTATGTTTAAATCTGACATTGACAAACGACACATGCGTTTTTGATTATTACATTTGTAAGGAATTTGCTCCATGATTATACAGTGAATTAAGAGTTTTCCATGTGAGGGTTCAAGGCAAGTTGTGTAACATGACTCAGAATGCTTACTCAATAAGAATTCATCGGCACTGTGACTAATCGTCCTATTTTTCCGTTTAGTCGAGTGCTGCGGTTTCAGAGCTTTGGCGATCGGGGGGGACTGATAAATGGACAAAAGTCTCAAAGAGAGAGTGGTGTCGAGCAGAATGACTTCTGGGTCCCCTCTGATTTTTCAGATGTTAGAGGTAATTGGCCCAGTGAGGGGCATTTTGAGGGGCTCTCACAAATCTGGCTAGGAGTGCTGTTCCATGTTTGGGAGGTCATTATCTCAGAGAGTGACAGTGTCCACGACAGCGGGATAGACAAACTCGAAGACCAGAAACCCAGCTGTGGTTTGAGTGTGAAGTAAAAAAAAAAAAAAGAGAAACAAAAGCTACTTAAATGCTAAAAGTAGAAAAAAATAAGAAGAGCCTAATAAATGTTTACTGAACACAGAATTAAGGGCCAAGGAACCAAAAGTTTCCAGTACAATAATGTTCAGAAATATTTCTTCCAACTTTAGTGTCAACTAGAAACAAGAGTATAACCAATGTATAAGAGTGGCCATAAATAATGCTTCCAAAGGAGAATTGGATATGGCTTTTGGCCCTCTCCCAAATAGTACACTTACAGGCTCACTGTCCTCTCGTGTGTGTACCTGTGAGACTGTAGGGTGTCCCATTTCTTACCATAGGCTTCAAAATAGTGCAACCAAGTGCCCTTAATGCACACTTGCTTCTCCCTTTAGGGTAAGCCTACATCAAAGCAAGGCAAGGTGGATTCAGCAACAGCAGCAAAAAAGTTATTCAAATGAAGCTGCGACATCAAGCAGCATTTGAGAAACAGCTTGAACGAAATAAACCCAGTCAAAATGGATTCTGAGGTAGTTAATTTATGTTTATTGTCTACATATCGTTTTACATGGAGGTCACCTGATTTTGCAATATCAGTTTGTCGATATGAATTTCACTCTGCAATTTGGTGGGGTTTTTTTTTTATTCAGGAACTGAATCTCTAAATGGAAAATGAATCAGTCATAGATGCACGAAAGAAGTGGCTGCATGTTATGTTAAATTAGCTACCTCTTTTTAGCCTAGTGTGTTACTTTCTGGGTTAACTTGAACATGGGACTGGGTAACACCACACTGGGACTTTCACTCGCTCCATGTGCTAGCTATGAATCAAATGAATCACTTGTCCACACTTGTTTTATTGGGGACTGTCCCTCACACACTACAGTACATCTGCCCCATTGGGACAGGACCAATTATATAATCAAGAAATAAACTGAATAGTTTTCATGTTCACGTTCAGTCAGTATCAGTCATTATTAAACTACTGAGTTTGGTAAAGCTCTACCTACTGGGGAAACCCAATCTGTCTTTATGGTTAAAACCCCCTGAAAATGTCCGTCCGTGCTGATGAAGAAGCAAACTCTCTGAAATGAGATGTTAACTCCAAACGAGTGAATGACACTCAGTCCATCATGTCTAATTCAAGCGGAGAAAGACTAGTGGCACGCGTCTTCAGAGGCTCCCAACAGTGATGTGTCTAACACGTATCTGTTGTGAGGGAAAAGAAAACATTTGAAGGGGACACAGCCAACTATTAGCCTCCCACTGAGAATCAAGAGCAGATCGGAGAGTGAAGTCAATTACATGTCTTCAAACTAAAGTCTGCAAGACACAAGGCTCCAATCGAGTCCAAAAATTTTGCAAATAGAGTCTCTGGCAAACAGTGTGATGGACACAGATTGAGGTAGAAAGAGAGGTAGATAAAAGTGCAAGAGAGAAAGCAGATAGATATGGAAACAAAAAATTCAAGACAAAATGGCCTCCATATGCCAGCACTCAGAAAGCAAGTTCTTAATTGTTTGTTTTTGCCGGTTACTGAAATAAGTTGTGTGACATTGAATGAATGAAGGACGCATTCTATTACTAGTTGAATGCTGCATTGCTTAAGCTAGTCTTTTATTATACATTATTGCTATGTGACTCGATCTCACACACAGTATGAATAAATGTTTAAAATGCAAAAAAAGCATAGCCTATTTCCATTAGAGTCAGAATTCATGTGGTACAATAAAGCTGCTCACTCCCGCATCTCACAGCATAGTAAATACTTTACTGAGATTTCATATTAATACTGGGTACTGAGAAGCAACTAATGTTGTTAAGCTAGCCTGCTGTTGCTTATTTTTTCCATGCAAAATAAGCAACAGTAGAATGTGCAAGATTCAAGCGCCAAAATCGATTAAGTGATTCATTCATCTTCAGTCATCATTTTATTCTGGTCAGGGAGATGATAAATCCAGAGCTTATCCTAGGAATACTGGGAGTAAGGTGGGAATACATCATGCATGGGATACTAGACCATCGTAGGGCAACCATGCACATACATTCCCACAAGTCATTCACACACATGGGCAATGTAACTTATATTATAAATGTAAATTATTACAAGATTCCACCCAGACTAGTATGTTTTAGTTTTAAAACACATCACTTTTGCTGCATTCTTCCATACTTCCCCATAGTTTTCATGCTCCTAAAACTGAGCATTTTGGAAACACTCCTAACCCCATTTCAGTTTGAAAACGTTTTAGTGTGGATGGCCAGAAATGGAGGCTTTTGGAAACAAAAGCATTTGCAAATTACATTTGCTGCAGATCTGTGCCTTCTTTTCCCACAGAACGGAAACACACCCTTTAAAAGTGTTTTCATTCACCTGTGCCTTAACATGCTCACAGTCATGTCAGCATCCTTCCATTTTATATACATGTTGTATTTTGAGCAGATGTGACTCTTTTCCTTTAATCTGCATTATACTCGAGTTGCCGTTTCTCTTCAACTTTTCTGAGTGTCTCTCTGTAGTTACTGATAACAGTTAGCACACAGAACTTACAGTACATATCCTTTCCTCCCACTAAGCTGTGATCTTTCTTTCCACATTTTTAAATTTGTAAAATCACCGGCAGCTTAGTTTTTCTGATTGTCCACGCATATTAGTATTTATAAGTAGTTGTTTGTTTATTTATTTATTTAATCTTAGCAAAATCAGTAGCAATCCATGTAATCTGTATCTTCTGAAATATTGCATCTTGAACACCAAAACAAGGGCAAATGTAACAAACTGTCTCCTCAGAACTTCTTCAGCCCTTATCACACTCAGTTCTGTATTTCCATATCAACATGTTGCCGGAGAGAGATTTAAGAGGTATAGTCTTTAATCCACTAACCCAACAGGGAGCTTTTCCTTGCCAGTGTGCTGTAAATATGAAGTTTCCTTACTATCTGTATGGCATAAGGACACCCTCGCACATCCATGTGAACACACACAAATTCATCCAGTGCCACTCACTCATCTTCTGCCGCTTAATCCTGTTCAGGGTCGTGGGGGGAAGCTGGAGCCAACCCCAGCTGACTTTGGGCGAGAGGTGGGGTACACCATGGGCAGGCTGCTATCAGGGCCAACACACAGACAGACAACCATTCACACTCATTCACACCTACAGGCAATTTACAGCAGCCAATTAGCCTAATCCCCTGTGTGCATGTCTCTGGACTGTGAGAGGAAACCGGATTACTCTGAGGAAACCCCACATGGACACGGTGAGAACATGCAAACTCCATACAGAAAGGAGCCCAGGTCAACCCTGGGGATCGAACCCAGAGCCTTCTTGCTGTGAGACGACAGTGCTAACCAACGCACCACTGTGCTGTCTTATCCAGCTTCAGTTAGCTTAAAAAAAAATCTAGCACCTATGAACAAGCCATAAATGTATCTTATACCATAGCACTGTTGAATCACGGTCTCCATGCTGACTGGTTATAAGGTGTTGCTTAAATTTCCAGAACAGGAGCTCTGACGATAGTTCCATCTGCAACGTGCTTGCCTAACATACTTGCTGTAAGACATTATCACTTCTTTAGTCACAGTTTATATTGGGACCTGTTTAGCAGATACCTTAATAATAAAGGAGGGAGTCTCCACGGTCAGTGCTTTGTACCAGCCAGAGGTAAAGTAGGAACCAAGTTATTCTGAAAGGGTCTTCAGGACAGGGGGTTCTGCAGTTTATTGATAACATGACAAGTTTTTTTTTTCTTCTGTCTTATTTACTTTATGAGAAAGGAAAAAAAGAAACTGGTGACTATATCTGCTTTAATGTACAGTGCATTCAGAAAGTATTCAGACCCCTTTCAATTTTTCACCATTTGTAATGTTCCAGCCTTATGCTAAACTCAAATATTTTTTTCCCTCATGAATCTACACTCCCCACCATAATGACAGCAGAAACATGGAATTATAGAATTCCTTACAAATTTATTAAAATAGAAAAACTGAAATATCACGTGGACGTAAGTATTCAGACCTTCGCTGTGACACTGACATATTTAACTCCGGTGCCGTCCATTTCTCTTGATCATCTTTGAGATGGTTTTACACCTTGTTTGGAGTCCAGCTGTGTTCA
>JAQMCW010000016.1:12861721-12878997 GCA_030068335.1 Chrysichthys cranchii | reverse complement strand
ATCTCATTTCACAACGTATATATCTGCGGCTTATAGTCTGGTGCGGCTAATATATGTAAAAATATTTTTTCTTTTAAAATTTAGTGGGTGCGGCGTATATTCCAATGCGCTTTATAGTCCGGAAATTACGGTAAACGTAGTATATATATATATATATATAGCAAGAGAGTTGTGCATATTGAACATATTGCTCAATTACACAACAAAATAGCAGCTAAATCCAATTAAGGGAAATACTTTCCTAGCGAAATTGCTTGCTGTCCTGATCAATGCATAGAAAATGAGAAATGTTCAAAAGCTTAAAATGGTATGTGTATTCTGCTGATATGTGGATCAATGCATCACTGACAAATAAAAGATTTTTTTTTTTTTAATGAGGATGAAGGCAAAATACAACTTTGATAAAAAATTGAATTGCGCATGCTAGCTGTAGATATGCAACGGTCAGTTCATAAACAGCCCCCCCTTCCCCTCAAAGCTGAGAGGAAATGGCATGCTATGAGAAATGATCAAATCTCCTGAAGACTTTCCCCATCTCAGAATACCTAAAGTTACGAGCTTTACCTCTGTCTGCTACAAAGCATTCGAAGAGTCTGCTATACATGTCCCTGTAAAGTATTAAAAACAAGTGCATTTATATAAACCTGTGATTCAGAGTGACTGTCACTCAATACTTTCTGCACATACTGTAGTGTTTGATTTAATCTGTATTAATAAAATGGTACCAAACAGGAATCTTTTATATCCCTTTTCAAGCAAGGCAGTTCCAGGGTCAGTTCAAAACTGGTGCCTAATCTCAAACCAGTCATGTGCGTTTTAACAGTCTAAGAAGTGGCTCTTGGGTAGAAAAATTGGTCCCAGAATGGCACCATCCCGTTGCCGGTCTAAAAACAAGAACGGCTTGCATCAGGTGATGGGGCAGGATTACAGCGACCAACAGACCAGCCAAGAATTTGTAACTGCCAACATAGCGTTATGTAATGCTGTTCCTCTAGCCCGTGAAAAAGCCAACAGGGTCTTAGAAGGCTTGCAAGTTGAACCAGCTCCAAACCAGCACAGCCCATGACAAGCACCTGGTTCACGCTGGTGGAAAGGGCATATTAGTGAGCACTTCTCTTGCTAACTTTTGTTGTACAGTCAAGTCCGACTTTTTGTAACATCACGGACTTTAGCATGCTAGACCAATCTATCAAACACTTCCTCTCTGAGCCCTTTCAGATTCATGATCATTGCACCAGTAGTTAATGCTGTCTATCCATCTCAGCCTCTATCTTACTCTTCTCCTCTTGCCTTCAGTTTTCCCCGTAATAAGATCACTCTCCAGTGATTCATGTCTTAAGATATGTCCAAAATATTTCATCTTCGGTTTCCTCATCGATTCTTGCTAATGGTAGCTAGCTAGTCAAAGGACCGATAAATATGAACTTTATTAAAAAATAAATTTGTCACCAGCAATGAAACTTTACTGCTCTAAGCGAAAATATTCCATATTGGACATGACCAAACAATCAACATGCTAGACATTTAGCCTCTATGCTAACAAATTCCACCCACACACCCGCACATACCCATCTGTTGCACAACTATGCATTAACTGGATTCAAGTTCCATCCAAAATCTTGTATATACAATATATAATATTTAGAAGTGATGAACTTGTAACTCCTTCAGGCTGGTCCACAGTACTGCAATTATCAGGAGGCTCACTCACACACTTAGTAAAGTCATATGGATCTTCAGCACACCTCCATGAATCCCAGGCACTATGAAATGTACATAAAGCAGTGCTAACCCCCTGACCGCTGCTTTCACTGCATATAATTACGTTAGGAGGTGGTGTGCAAGCTTCAGCTGGAGCTCTGCCTTATTGCCAACGCTGCATGTTATGCATGGCTATACTGTCGAAAGAGCGTGATCTGATTATATCTCCGGAATAAGACCTTGCATGAGGTCTAAAAGTGTAATCCCATACATAAGGATTTTGACATTATGTGGGTGTTTAGCCTTCAGCTAGTTAAAAGTCAAGATGTTTGTTGTGTTTACTCGTTTATAGTGAGGTCCACTTGCGTGTGCAGGCGACATGCATGCATTTCTAGCTTTATTTTGTTGCCTCTTTCAGTCTTTTTGCTACATCAACCCTGAAACAACAGACTCCCTTATTGCCTGGTGCAAGGTGCGTCTGTGGACTGTTGAGGAGAATCAAATAGATGCTAACAAGCCTGAAACTAATGCTCTCAGATGAGCGATCTTCATTGCTACTAATGACTCTTCATTGCTACTATCCAAACATGGGGACTCATCTCTCCCTCCCTCTCCGACTTGAGGTCAATGTGTTGGTTCTCAGCACTTCCGGTGTGCTCCTAAACTCTGCTGTTCCCATGTGCAGCTTCAAACTCCTATGTATCTGGGGAGCACCTGCCATATTCATCGAAATGAAAAGCTAGTTGATTTTGGCTCGGCATACTGTGTGCTCCAAGTGGCAGGGTGTGATTTGTGTGTGCATGTGTGGCAAAAAAGTGTAAAAATGATTAATGCACATTGCAGCACTTATGATATTAGTCAACACAGATGTAAAAACTTGCTGACTGAAAATTCTATGTGAAGGGGAAAATCTCGAGAAACAATGGAGCTGCTGGAAATTTGCTCTAAGAAAAAACACTCCTCACTTCAGCTGTTTTAATTGAATAAGTAAATAAATATACAAATATATAACTACAACAATCATAATGGTACTACTACAACAATGACTAATAACAATAATGTCGATCCTCTCATCTACGGACACCGCATTAACGGATATCGGATGCAACGGACAACATTCGCTGGTCTGAATACATAAAATCCATTAACCAGAGCGAAATGAAAAACTTTCCGGTATGAATGTTTAAAAATCCCGGGTGTTGCAAAATGAGTCCTGTAGTTCAGCAATTGGCCACTAGGTGGCAGCGATGTGTATGCTACTAATTGTTTACAAGCGTCAGTTGAGCTATGATCGTTGTGAAGCTTTCCTGTTTTTTCAGCGATTATTTGTTGTTTTTCACTGTTGTTTCTGCCCAGTGCCATCATTATGCCACCCAAAGATAAGTCTAGTGGTAAAAGAAAGCGTCTCAGTCTTAGTATTGGCCAGAAATTAGAGTTCTTTAAGAAATCTGGTGTTTCTGTCTCCCGTGTTTGGAGTATGGTGTGAACACACATAAGGTAAATGATATTTACAGTTGTATTTACATATTTGCATTAATATTTAAATGTACTTACCTATTTATGTTGGTCGTTATGCTGCTTATCATGTGTACAGTACTTCGGTAGCACTTTTATGGACCTTAGTGGTGTTTTTTCTTGTATTTCCACTATTTTAACCCCTGCACACACACCCTTCATATCAGACTATTCACGTCAAAAGGACAACCTCCCCCCAATTAGTCCCTTAATAAGAGGATTGACTGTAATAATAATAATAATAATAATAATAATAATAATAATAATAATAATAATAATTTTTTCCTCGGTTCCGGTACTGAAACCTTGAGTACCAGCCAAACACAGCACCAATTGGATATTATTTTCCTGAAAAGCTACTAATTAAAGGCTAATATCTTTAGCCTTTTTTTTTTTTTTTTTTACTGAAGCATGTACAATGGGGGAAAAAAAAAATCACTTGCATTGTGAATACAACCCCACTTCCAAAAACCAAAAAAGTTGGGATGCTGTGAAGGACAAAATACAGTATACAATGATTTGCAAATCCCCTTTGACCTGTATTTACCTTGATATGATAAAAATACAAGATATTTATACGATGTTCAAACTTTGTGTTTTGTAAACACACACTCTAAATTCTGAATTTGATGCCTGCAACACATATCAAAAAAGCTGGGACAGGAATCGGGTTATTTTTGCAGAATAATTACGACCAAGTATAAAATCTAACTGTAATGAAAAAAACAGTCAAGTCTCTTTCAATGTAAACATTTCCAAATTCAACAATACATTTCACATTTCCAAAGAAAATCCAAATTGGCGTCATCCTGATACCAATACTGTACAGTGAGGAAGTTAAAGCTAATCTAATCTGTATATATTTGTCAATGAACCTGGGTGCTTAGATAGTATTCTGCCTCACTATTAATTCACCCTGGATAACAACATGAAAAAATGTATAAATAGAAACATCATGAATTTCATGACTTCATATTCTGCCAGTGCTTTTAAAAGACCTTGATTACTTTACTGGTGCTGCATAATTTGGTTTTACCTTCAACCAGCTACACGCTGATGGTAATTCATACTGACGTTGAACTTGAGATTGTTCCTCACTATATAATAATGATCTAAATACACATTTGACAGTGAATGGAATTTCTTTTTCCTAAATCGTGTAGCTTGCTTAGTTACAGTAATCTCATCTTTTATCTATGTCCTGATGGACCCCCAAAAAACAAACAAACAAAAAAAGTAAAAAATAATATCTGGTGTGCTTGAAGGAGTTTGATTCTCCTAGCTGGGTGCACGGATGTAACCCTTTCTCACTGCTGAAAAATAGCAACTGACAACTGTGTCTTAGAGAACTGCTACAAGTAAACACCCACAGAGGGAGGTCTGCTAAGCCCGAACTTCTTAAATGGCAAAGGTGGGAGCTGAGGTTATCGAATCATTTCTCCAACTGATTCCAAGCTGCTTTTCATGCTCACAAACTTCATAGTTGTGGGTGGTTCGAGTTTTCGCTGTTAATCTGCCTCTTTGGGCTTGGTCTGTGGTTGTGTGTGTGTGTGTGTGTGTGTGTGCATTTGTGTGCAAGTGTGAAAGCGATTGCTGTAATCCCCATGTGTAATCAGAGCAGTACACAGACACAACAGAGTAGGTGAGGATAAGGACTGTGCACAGAAAACTCGGCCCATCCTGAGGGGGCTGAATGAAAGATAAGACAGCCCTGAGTTTTCACATGCATAGATAACACACTCTGACCTTGTGGATGGTGTGCGAGTGTGTGGTTTTTGTTCAGTTTTGTTTCTCTTCTAATGTTTTACTGATGTGCGGGCTAGTAAAATCCCCGCTGACTTCTAGAAATAAATCTAGGAGCAATACACCTTGAAAATCAAAGATATACAGAAAGTCGGCACTTCTGCTATATACAGTGTAGCAGACGTATAGCGTGGTATTTGCATAGATCATAAACCATCTGAAAATGCCCTCGTTCGACTTCTCGTTATCAAGTAAACCAAGACAAATTGCTTTCAGAGCACTAGAATAATGAGCCTCTCTACCCTGTTGAATACTTTCACTGATCAGTTCTCCATAGCAGAAAATGCAAGACTTTACCTGGATTGAGGCCCTTGAATGTGTTCTGCTGTCGACTTCAAAAAAAAAAAAAAAAAAAAAAAAAAAAGGACGGACCTTAAGGTCCAAAAGTGTGAGTTTCTCTCTCTCGCTGTCTCTCAAGAGTTACAGTTTTGGTCATTTATCATTCATCATTCACAGGCAACACACTTGGATTTACATTCAAGAAAAACACGGTCTGTTTTTACTTGTGAAATATTGAACACTCTTCAATATTTATTCGAGCAGTTTGAAAGTCTTCCTTATGGAGAAAAAAAAAAATCACTTCACATGGGAAATTTGCACATTTGCCTTTTAGACTTTTTATACACGTTTTTATATTTTCATGCAGTTTTTTTTTTACACAATTATTTTTTTTTCTGTTTTCTGCAACTACTCATGTGTTCTTAAGAGACTGATTTTTTTTTTTTTTTTACACAATTAATTTCTTTTTTACAAGATTAATTTTCACATTATTTAACCACGATTCAATTTTGTGCCCCCCCCCCCATGTAATTATATTTATTTTCATGTTTTTCCCCACGATTTGTTTTTATCCATGTGATCCTGTGCCACATGGTTCACTTATTTTCATTTGTGATTTTTTTATGATTAGTTTATTTTCACATAAGAATTTTATATGATTCAGTTTTCACATGTAATTTTTTCATGATTCTTGATTTTCATGATGTTTGCGATTCATTTCCTTTTAGTGTGATTTGACACAATTCATTTATTTCCATATGATTTTTCTTAATTCATTTATTTTTAAGATTTTTTCCCCCCAGACATAATTAATTTACCTCCACAAGATTTTTTTTTTTTTTTTGCATGACCAATTTTTTCCCCCCCATTCTCTTACTTTCATGTGTAATTGTTTTCCACATGATTAAATTATTTTTCACACGATTCATATATTTTTCGCTGGTAATTTTTCACATGTAGTTTTTATCAGCTGTTATTCCCATGATGTCACATCTTGTGCAATTTCAGGGCATAAATATGCAAAGCACCTTCGAATACTATGGAAAAACATATGATCACATGTGTAATGTTTCTGATTTTTCTGTAAGGGCTGTGAATAACAAATAAGCAGTTTCTCCGAAAATCGCTATTGAGCGAAGGATGAAAAAATAATCAGTACAAAAACGTAGATTTTATAAGCATCATTAAAGTTTTGAGTTGAGCCCACTCAGGAAGGCACTGCCTATAAGATGCTGCTTATATTACAAAGGAAGCCCGTGCTAACGCTCACTCACCCTAGCAAGATATCTTGGAAAGGCTCTCCTAGAGTTCTCAGGTGCACGGATGGGTGGAATGATCCAGTCTCGCTTTTCCCAGTGCACCCCACTGGAGGAAAACCCTCGTCGGTGTTGGCCGAGACCATGGTGGCGGTTGTGATGGGAGTTGGCCTTGTCAGCAATCTGGAAAAGACACAAACAAAACAAAACAAAAAAAAAAAATCACTCATAAACCTGGAAATAAAACTTTGTATTCTATGAGAGGTTTTGAATTTGTGACTCAGTAATGTGAATCTTGATTGACTGACTGATCTTGATCAATTAAGAAAAATAAAGTTAGGCATTTGATTAGGAAAGAAAAAAAATGGGATCCTATAAAGCTGAGCTGAACTACTGGAAGATTTAGCACACACATGCTTAGGAGGCACACTTCATTAGGATGTATTCAAATTCATTAAAAGACTGATAAAAGTTGGGGTTTGCAAAAAAAATTATTGCAAGGGACATAATCTGTGAGCATTCTAAACTGGCAATACTGTTGCACACTAGAAAGTACATTAGGAATATAAATTAGAAATGGAGTCATGAAAATTGTAACCTTTATCAAAATGAGACTAATAAGCAAGAGTCTCAGTCTGGGCACCGAAAAACTAAAAAAAAACAGATACCCAAGAAAAACACATTCCTTCCACACAGGTGTCACTGCCCATGTTGTCATTTTTAACAGTGTTTGTCCGTGTCAAGGCTACAAAACAATTCGTGCTTGCCATGAGAACACCTGTGTCCAAGAGAGATTATCAAGCCAGCAGTGGGGTTCCCACTCAGAGGTTCAATCAGCATGACAAATCACAGTCATGCCTCTGCTAGCCTGCACATATGTCAGAACAATTCATTCACAGTGTTGAACCAGGCTGACAAAATGTCACCTTAGTAAAAATGTCAGGGAAATATTATGGCTGCTGGTAACCTGCTGGTTATAGGTTCAAAAGCCAAGCACAATACTGACGTGACCAATCACAGACCAGAGAGATCCACTACATTGGATCTGTTGCTAAGGATTGCTATGTGTTTCATAGATGAATGTCAACAGTGACTGAAAGATGTGGTAGCAGTCAAAGTGATAAACTCATAAATAAGACCGCAATTCACATTGCCTGATGGAAATATAAAAGGAAACAAATAATGAATTGTTTTGTCCATGAAAAGCAAATTTAAGCATGTACGACGCACAGTAATTTACAGTATGTATGTTCGGCTAATTTTCAGCCTGACAAAGTACGTCATTATTTATTGTTCGTGTTTCTCTCAATTTACTTGAAGAGTACTTGAAGCTGCATAAAAGTTCTTGGTTGCAAATATCCAGATAAGCAGAAAACATAATATGAAATGACATGTTTCTCGATAATCTCTACTCAATTCGAGGTCTTCTAAAATGACTATATGGTTAATAACTCAATCAATCAATCAAGCTTTTTGTATAGCACATTTTACACAACCGTAGCTGACCAAAGTGCTGTACACAAAATACAAACCAAAGCAAAATCATTAAAAATGATTAAATAAATAAATAAATAAAAATAGTTAAATAAGTAAAAAACTAACATAAAACTCAATATAAATCCAGTTAAGTAAAATAATAAAAATGATAATACTAATACTACTACTACTACTACTACTACTAATAATAATAATAATAAAAAAGGTTGTGATAGTAATAAAAAACCGCAATAATAATAAAAAGTCAGAAATAATAATAAAAGGTTGCATAATGCCTTTACGTATCGAATGCAATTTGGAACAGGTGCGTCTTAAGTTTTGATCTGAACACCGCTAGATCAGTGAGGCTACGAAGCTCTATGGGCAACGCATTCCACAGTTTCGAACCAGCCACCGCAAAGGAGCGATCCCCCCATGACCTTGACCTCGGAACCTCTAACAAATGTTGTTCAGCAGAACGCAGGGCTCTGTTTGGTTGGTGAAATATTAAAATTTCACTCAAATAGGATGGAGCACGGCCATGTAAAGCATTAAAAACAAACAGTTTAAAATGAATTCTGTACTCAACTGGAAGCCAATGCAAAGAATACAGTACAGGTGTGATATGATCGTGCTTCCAGGTGTTCGTTAGCAGCCGGACAGCCGCGTTCTGGACAAGCTGTAAACGATTTACTAGTGAGCGATTAATACCAACTAAACCATAAGGTGTAAGATGTCTTGTGAACCTTTGTACTTGAAAGTCTGTTTTAAAACGTAGCCACTAAAATGTTAAAATTAGTCGAAAGGATGAGAAAATCATAGTCTATTTGGACAGATTCGATCTCTCAAGTATGCCAGGGTCTAGACAAAGTAAGTGGGATTGACAAATGTGAGCTAAAACTGAGCAAACATATTGTGTTCCCCTGCACTCTTTTGCTCTAATGCTTCACGGTGTGCTGAATATGACTGCAGGGGCTGAGAGGCTGGCTCAGGAGATGAAATGGGGGATGATTGCAAGAGAGGAGGGAGGGAGAAAGAAAGACAGGCAACAAGGGATGATAAAGGGCTGATCTCTTCCACTTCATCCTGGCTCATCAACATTTTACTCCTAACTTCTGCTGATGAGATGGAGATGGAGGAAGAAGGAGCCATGTCACACAGAAGAAAAAATGTGGACTGCAGGCTGCAAGTCAAATAATAATGTGAAATAGGTTACTTTTTTTTTTTTTTTTTTTTTTTTTAAGAATGAAGGAGAGTTAGTGATCAAGTTTACTGCCAGCGTTGGGCTATTCGTCTTGACGTCCAGCACTAGAATGAAGTTTTAAAGCTGTGCTTAAGTCTTGAGTAAGATTAACTTTGGAGAAGGGGGAAAAAAAAAAAAAAACTTTTCTTCTCTGGGAAGTCTTCTCAGTTCCCAAATCCTTGATTCATCTTCAGTAACGACTTTATCCTGGTTAGGGTCACAGTGGATCCAGAGTTCGTATCCACTGTGATCTAAGCTGAGGATTAAACCGTGGAACTGAGAGCTGTGACTTGGCAGTGCCACCTGACACAATCCATTCCAGTTATATGTAAGGAATAAAACACAGCAGGATGCACTGTTTGAAGAAAATAATCAATCAACGAGGTGTGGTGAGGTGGTGTGATGTGTTACAACATTTAGTTCCAGCATACTCATTTGTTCGCTCTAGCAACGTTCCCAGTGTGCTGAAATTTGTGGTTCTTATAACTTTTTATTTCGGATAACTTTTGACTTAAAATATGAAAGCTCGGCTGATAAAGATTAAAAAGATGAAGGGATGCCAGTTTTACTTGACACACCTTTAACAAGAACGTACAAATCAATAGGAGCTAGCTAGCCACCTAGCCACCATGCTGTAAAGTGTGCGCGGCTTCTTTGGGATCTATGTCCACAAAAGTAAACACAACATTTGGTCCTACTGTGTTCAAAATTCAATATTAAATTTCTTGTTCATAGAACTGTTGTATAAAAACAATATGACAATCAAGGTCAGGATGTCGTACTGAATATCCTTTTATAGTTGCCTGTAATTACATTACATTAGTCATTTGGCAGACGCCCTGATCCAGAGCGACTTACTCTTTTTTTAAATCTCATTTATAAAATTTATACAACTGAGCATTTTTGAGGTTAAGGGCTTCAACAGTGGCAGCTTGGCGGTGCTTAGATTTGAACTCCCGACCAGTAGCCCAATGTCTTAACCCCCTGCCCTATAATGCTGAGGAACATCTGCGAAACAAGTTTTTGCTCCCGATATCACTTATTTTCAGCAGCTGAATTGTTACTATAGAAATGACAATGTGGTAGAATAGATAAAAACCCAACAGATTTGAGACTTTAACCACGCTGCTATTAATTGTACAATTCTCTTAAACAGGAGTAATAAAATGTGTTATATTGCAACAGGACTACAGTGGTGTTTGAAAGTTTGTGAACCCTTTAGAATTGGCTACATTTCTGCTTAAATATGACCTGAAACATCATCACATTTTCGCACAAGTCCTCAAAGTAGATAAAGAGAACCCAGTTAAATAAATGAGACAAAAAAATATTCACTATTTATTAATTGGTGAAAATGATCCAATATCGCATCTCTGTCAGTGGCAAAAGTATGTGAACCTTTCATTTCAGTACCTGGTGTGACCCCCTTTTGCAGAAATAACTACAACTAAACGTTTCCTGTAACCATTGATCAGTCCTGCACACCGGATTGGAGGAATTTTAGCCCATTCCTCCTTACAGAACAGCTTCAACTCTGGGATGTTCTTTCAAACTTTCAAGCCCCACTGTACAAGCATGCTTTAATGTCACTTTATACCACAGTGTTGCTAAATTCTCCAATCTGACTGGCTGGAAGGTGTCGATGAATCTTCCATAACAGCAGCTGTCAGTAGTGCCAGCTCATTCTGATACGTTATTTATTTATTTATTTACTTTTTACAAAAGTTCATTAACACGAGGGATTCTTCTTGTCCATCTCTCTCGCCTGTGTCAGATGTAAAAGAAAAACAGGGACACACTGTGCTCATCCAATTATCTCTCATTCTGGCTCTGCGGCACTTCAGCATGCACCTTGCCAAAATTTTGTTCAGAGAATGGGTTCCTAACAATGGCACCAACAGCACTGGCAATCGACTTAAAGCAGAATGCCTGATAAAAAGATTTATTCAGCTGGCAGGCCGACAAACACTGTGACTGTTACAAAGGAGGCAGCAGAAAAGTAAACCAGAACAAGCCTGATGTACTGTAGGATGCCAGAGATGGTGGGGTGGGGGTATGTAGGCATGCTCCATATAGATTGGTACATAGACACAGTCAGTGAGTGTTAATTAGTTGCCTTGACTGCCCTGAGCTCCAGAAGAAACAGGCCAAACAGCTGTACTCCATCTCTAACAGCCGTCTGGCCATCATCTGGAGGTTAATGTTACTCAAGAAAAATGATGTCACATTCACTACAACCAGGAACTTTCTAAAAGTTCTGCTACCTGAACATGCTTATTAAATATAAGTTTGTGCCCCGCGTAAGAATTTATCCAAATGTATCATTTGTGTGTACTGTAGAACAGATGTGGTTTAGTTTATTGGTGCTTGGGGAAAGAACTAAATATGTGAGATTTTTCTCTTTATTTTTCAAAACAGGACAAAAAGTGGCAAGCGACTCCCCCCCCCCATAACCCTATAACAGAACTTAAACTATGTTAATCGATTATATCTCACAAGTCAATCATAGTAGCCCTGAATACTAGTCTTTTGGTGGCTTCCTTACCAGTTCACTGACTTTTTGTCTCCAGACAGAACTGTACGTGTGCCTGGTCTTTCCTTTGTGGGATGTTCAAATTTGGGGAGATTTTTTTTTAAGACCCTAACAGTAATAGATACTTTTCTAAGATTTTAATTATAATAAACTGTGGAGCCTTCAAGGAGCAGACGTAGTTACAGTGAACACTCGTGCCAAGTCCATTCAATTACTTTTGTGAATTCAGGGGGTGGGAGGCATACTTATGCAATCAAAACTTGTGGGTTTTTTTTTTTTTACTTGGTAAACAATTTAGGAAACTACATTGATTTTACTCCTACTTACTCCTATTATCGTTAATTTTGTGTAGATTCATGACACATTTTCCAAATTAATTCCATTTCAGGTTGCATCACTACAAAATTTAGAAAAATGGTAGCTTGTTTATATCCGTCATGTATCTACTCCCACAGAGGGCGCATATAGCACGCTCTCTCAGTCCTCACTCACTAGAGGTGCATAACGGAGGACTCGCGCCACTAAGGACACGTCCGGGTTTTCCGCTCCTCTGCTGCCGGTGTGTGTCCGGGGATTTGCACTGTCTCAGCACGTCACGTGGATGAAGGCGGAACTACACACCGGTATTTCGCATCGATGTTAATTACTTGTACTATTTCTTGTTGTGCACTCCGAATTTGTGAAGCTTTAGTTGTGCCTCCGTGTCTCTATCGCCAAGTCTTGTTACCTGTGTTTGCTTTGTCTGTGTTTTTGGCTCCTGCCTGATGTCTTGTTTCCATGTGTTTCACCATGTATTACACCTTTCTCACAGGGAGAAAGTGTATCCCTTTGTCAAGGAGGACTCGTGTGTCTTTTTACTCCACTGTCTGTCCCCTGTTTAAGGAGAGTTTGGTGGAACCCTGACCATCTGATCCCATCTGGGTGAGGTGGCTCAAGAGACCAGCACTTATGTTTGCGGAGGAACTCTGCCATGAAGCACCCATTTCTCCAGAACCCAAACGGACTTTGCTGAGATTTTGAGGTGGTTTTATGTTAATTTCCATGAGCCGTCTCCTGAAGATGGAAGGAGGGAAACTACCCAATAAAAGAAAAAATTGGGGAGGGGGTGGGGGTTATAAGCAATAAGGAACTGCTCCAGCAGGCTGCAGCAATGAGTCCGTTCCAGTGCCCCCTCCACCTAACCACCTCAGAGCGTACTGAGGTATACAGGAAAAGGAGGAAAAGAAAGCTCATGCTCTGCAACCTGCCAATCCTGCTCACGCTCTGCAGCCTGCAAAGACTGCTCACACTCTTCAGCCTGCTCATGCTCTTCAACCTGCTCAAGCTCTGTGGCCTTCCCAGCCTACTCAAGTTTTTAAGCCTGCCATACCAATCCAAGTTCTCCAGCCAACTAATGCTCCTGTGTCTGCCAGGCCTCTTCAAGCAGCCAAGCCTGCACCAATAACAGAGCTGTCTGCCCTCACAGAGCCACCAGCATCAGTCACAGAGCCGTCAGCCTGCATCAGTCACAGAGCCACCGCCGGTCTTCACAGGGCTGTCTCGGTCAGCTTCAGAGCTGTCTGACTCCACAGACCATGCCTTAGTCACAGAGACTACTACGGTTCCAACACATGCTTCATTCTCGGAACCCATCGTATTCATGGAGGCTGATGTCGTTTTAAAGCCAGCCAAGTTCAGAGCCTGCTTTGTTCAGGGTGGCAGCCACAGAGCCTGCCATGATCACCGGAGCCTGCCACAATTGTCAAGCCTGCCACAACTGCCGAGCCTGCCACAGAACCTGCCATGATCAGATAGCCTATTTCCATCACAGAGAAAGAACCTGTTCCCATCACCAAGAGAGAGCCAGTTCCTGTCAAAGTCAGTCATAGAACAGGAGCCTGTTCCTCTCCCAATCACAGAGTCTGTTCCTGTCCCAGTCACCATGCCACAGCCCATGCCCAATTTCATGGTCACACCTGTCTGAGTCCATGCCTAAGCTTCCCCGCAGTGCCAAATCAAAGGCCCATGCACCAGTGTTGGGTACCATACCCAAACCAACTGGCCCAGGACCCCCAGAACTGAGCCATAGTGTAAAGTGCTCCGGGAGTGGGGGGTGGTTTGGGCTGTCATGTATCCACTCCCACAGAGCGTGCATATGGTGCACTCTCTCCGTCCTCACTCACTAGTGGCACATGCCAGAGGACTCATGCTGCTAAGGACACTTCCAGGTTTTCTGCTTCTCCGCTGCCAGCACGTGCCCAGGTATTTGCGCTGCGTTCGGCACGTCGTGGACGAAGGTGGGACTACACACCGGTATGTCGCATCAATGTTAATTACTTGCACTATTTATGGACTCTGGCATGCACGCCAAATTCGCGAAGGTTTAGTTGCGCCTCCGTATCTATTGCCCATTGCCTATTTACCCATATTTGTTTTGCCTGTGTTTTTGACTCTTGCCTGATATCTCGTTTCCGTGTGTTTCACCAAGCCTTTGATATTCCCGTTTCCCCTGTTTACTCTCTGCCTGATTTTGACTCTGAGCCAGCCTGATGTTATTGTACCTCTGCCCATTTGTTAAACAAACATGTTTATGGATTTTACTTCGGACTCCAGCCTGTGCATGTGTCCGCCTAAACTATGCTCTTCTGACAATATCAGTTTAACTGAGATCTTGTCATGTATTATTGGTGTTTGGTTTTTAGCTAGCTAGTTCTGTGTTAATGGTGTTTTATTATTTGTACCTAGCTAGCCATCACAATTTACTACATGACAGCATAACAGTACTATTCAAAGTAGACTTTTATTTTACAAAGTGCGAAAATGGGGGTTCAATTACAGATCAAACTTTGAAACTTTGTAAAGGGTAGTTGCAATAATTGGAGCGGCATAAACGCTACATGAGCCGAACATTAAACAGGCGAGCAAATCTAAGACTTGTGTACAGAAACAGGCAACAACCTATCACAGGGCACTGTGCACCCTCAAACTCATTCATACGCAGAGGCAATTTAGTGTCGCAAATCCAACTACTGGGATGTTTTTCAAAGGCAGGAGGATACCCAAGAACCCATACAGACATAAGAGAGGACATGTGAAACTCTGCACAAACTCTAGCTCAGAATCGCACTAGGGAGCTTTGAGGCTGCAATGGAACCTACTGCCCACCTTGAATTTTCTTTATTTTATTCTGTCTGGTCACCACTACCTCTTAGTCGCCCATCAATAAATAAATAAATAAATCGCAAGCAATACTCACACAATACAAGCAATTCTAACACAGCCTTTTGGAGATGGATGAGAGACGCCAAAGAGAAACACAGTCACAGTAGTTGAGCCATTTCTGTTCAAAAAGCAACACTAATATCTAATGAACACAAGGCAGTACTGAAATCCCATAGCGAAGCTGCTCCCATACACCTCAGCCAACTTCTTTTCTTCATTTCTTTCATGTCACGAGCGTCAGATCACTGGAGGAACAACCTTTTTTTTTTTTGCTGACAAGCCTGATGGAACTCACTGATGCATCATGCATTTGCTTTCTAGCATCAAAGGTAGAAAAGACTTTCTTTTTTTTTTTCTTTTTTCCCCCCATTCTCAATTTTGAGAGCTTGTCCTATTCGGGAGTATAATTCTCAATGGATTGGTGAAAACAAGAAAATTTGGTCTATTTAAAGTTATGTAAATACCTCCACCCCATAGCAACGGTTTCTGGTGCGACATTCACATAATAAAGTGAGCTCAGGTGTGTTGCAAAGCTCTGCACTTGTCTTTTAGCAACAGCTGCCATATTCACTGTGAGCCCAGATGTTGAGAGAAAACTTTTTAGATGTTGTGCAGTGTGAGCAGGGTCACAATCAAATATGGAGCCAGTGTACTGTGAGTTATAAAGATTCCACACTGCACTCTAAATCAGGCCTTAGAGTGAATATCTAATCAGCAGCTTGTATTAGGTGATATTATCATGAGACTAACAATTCATCCTGGAGAACAATTTGTGTTAGGGAGCCGTGCGCTGCCTTTTACACTGATTATCTTGCTCTAATCCCAAAGCCCATTTAGGACATTTGTTTGAGCTTGTGTGGATGTCCTTCAGCAGCCTGGCATAGAGAGGCTTCTCTAAATGGCTGCACAGAAGGCAGGGACATGTGAGGGGTTAGGGACACGGTGAGAGGAGCACATGTCCCCCTCCCCGGGGAAGCCTTAGTCCTTCCTTGCAGTTTGTCATTTCTGGGTCACTTTGGATGCAGGAATAGTCCCAGTGCCGATGGGAAGGACATTTGCATAAACCAGGTACACACCAACTTGGGTGTGTGTTGGGGTTCCAAAAAGTTAAATACGTCCCATCACCAGTGCAGCTTTACCATCAACATCATCACGCGAGAAAAAGAGCCACACTGGCTAAGCACCAGGACATAATTCAAAACGGGTGACCGTGATTTTAAACATTAACAATGAAAACACTTTAATCGCCTTTGAGGGTTTGCTGAATATTTGTTGTACGCATTACCTTCTATTACGTGAGGAACCATACTGGGTAAACTCAACGGACATCCAAAATGGTCCCCATGACCCCCATCTCTCTGTCTCTCTCAAACACACACAGTAAACCCCCATCTTTCACGTTCCAAAACTTTCTGCAAAAGACGAAAATCCATGAAACACGGACGCAAAAAATGCTTTTTTAAAAATAGAGCTTAAGCCATAAGTTACTCTCCCACACTCTTTAAACACTTTCTAGACACAATTAAACACAAAGAAAACATTTGCGAGCATATATAAGGTGAATTCTGTGTAGAATTCGTAAAAACATCACCTTTATAGCGAGTACTGCTACGGGCGAAGAACTGGATGTTGGTGAATGCTGGTTGCTTCTTGCATCGTAGCCAGCAGCCAATCACAACCAATGTTAAATGAATGGAGCATTCCGATTGGATAGACGCGTTCCTCCAGCCACTTTTTTTCAGTATCCCCACACTGCGTTTTCGTAAAAAACGCTGTGTTCGTCTCTTGTGTAAATATGAGATACACTGCACTGCACTTTATATATTATCAATATTTTACCCCATTTTAATAGATATTTTATAATACTGGGGGAAGCTGCAAAAAAAAAAATATATATATATATATATATATATATATATATTCCAAATAAAAATCCGCAAATAGCCTGGGGCACGAATTGTACACACACACACACACACACACACACACACACACACACACACACACACACACACACAAACACATGGTCCTCAAGCTACAACAGTCTCGACATACGAGGCTTCGAGTTTATGCCGCTCGCTCCCATAAAAAAAGACAGACATGAGTGTTTTGGTTTATGCCGTTAGCATTGTACTTCCGGACTACGTGAGTGAACTAGTTTGCACTTGGCAGAAGAATACGCAGTAATGCGGCGTATGAGTGAGGAAGTTGGCGAAGTTGACTGTTTAAAAAAAAAAAAAAAAAAAAAAAAAAAAAAAAAAAAAAAAAA
>JAQMCW010000016.1:12823216-12834943 GCA_030068335.1 Chrysichthys cranchii | reverse complement strand
AAACCCATAATACACTTTAAAAACATGTTTTGAGGCTGAAACACATTCATTGTATTTATATTCATTTCAAAGGGAAAAATTGATTCAGGTTGCGAACAAATAGGGTCATAAACAGAGTCTCGAAACGGATCAAGTTCGTGACCGGAGGTTCCACTAATATATATATATATATATATATATATGTATGTGTGTGTGCATGTGCGTGTGCGTGTGCGTGTGCGTGTGCATGTGTATATCATTGCACTCATGGGTTTTCAAATCAGTCATTATAGAATTGTACTGGAAAACACTGATTTTCACATAAGGCATAACAGGTATCTTGGAGAAGATCCAAACATGCTCCATGCAAACTGCCCCACAAGGCTCAGTGCTCGGCCTTCTTTTGTTCTTCCTCTAAACCTGCTCTTTTGCTCTGCTGTTGGCACTCAACTCATCCTCTCCTTTCTTTTTTTCAAACACACAATGTTTCCGCATGGATCTCAGCATGTGTGCTAGATGTCTTGTCATGGATGGCAGCTCATCAGCTGAAAATAAATCCCAGCAAAACTGAACTGCTGTATAGCCCTGGAGACACATCCCCCATGTCAAGATCTTGTGATCTCTCTGGACAACTCTCAGATCACATATCTGTCACTGCACACAGCCTTGGGGTAGATCTGGACAAAGATTTATACTTCTCACCTCACAATGCTAATTTCACACTCTCAGGTAGTTTTTCTGTTTGCAGCCTCAGGAAGATCCAGCCAATTCTATCAATATCAGTCACTTGTCATCTCAAGACTCACCACGTGCAACTCGTTCCTGGCAGGTCTGCAATATGCACCATCCCACCCTTGCAACAGAATGCAGCTGCATGACTTGCTTTCAACTTTCTCACGTTCTACCAAACTGCCTGATTGCCATATTGCCTTCAGCGGCTTCCCGTAGCTGCCTACATCAGCTTTACAACATTGGTGCTTAGCTACAAAGCCTAAAATGGACTCTCTTGTTTAGGCACGCACCAATGTTATAAAGCAGAAGAACACTTTATTTGTCACATATACACTACAACACAGTGAAATACTTTTTCCTCACATATCCCAGCTTCTTAGGAAGTCAGGGTCAGAGCACAGGGTCAGCCATGATACAGTACCCCTAACCATTCACCCACAGAGGGACTTGAACACTGGACCCTCAGATTAAAAGGCTGCGGTGCTTTTCCCACTAAAAGACATTTATAAAAGCCAGTTCTTCTCCACAACCTCTTGTGGTAGTGATAGTGATGTCCAAAAATACAACAATACAGGGAGAACAGCGAGGGGTTTTAAACATAGCACCAGTCACTTTTGGCTTAAAAAATGGCAGAGGTTGGTGCCATTAACCAGATAATGGATAAATCTCCATAGCTCATTTGTTCATGTCTATAACCACTGCAGCTGTCCCCTTCCCCATCTATGCCTTTATGCCACTTCTGAAAAAAATTAATGGTCCAAGAATGGAAAGCTTTCATTATGTCAGAGTTGCAGAAGTGCATCAGAGACAGAGAAGAGCGAGAAAGGTAAAGAATTCTTCCTGTGGCCTTCATTACACATAGAGGAATGAAACGCTATTATGGAGAAGGCAAAATGTGGTAAAATACCAACATGTGACAAACACAACTATCGGAATGATAAGCAGGTGGCCCGACTTCTTAAGATCATAAACGAATATCAAGTGTGCGCCTGGATCTTATCCAAAAATAAAGGTAGGGAAAAAAAGACATCGATTCAAGCGCAATGGAGCATGGATCATATATTTTGGCACCTCTGCACAAACGTTTAATAATAAATCCCAATGAAATTCAACTGCAAACCCATTACCAAAAAAAAAAAAAAAAAAAGAGTACAGATCACAAAGTTCCCACCGCCCTGCCAGTCTGGGAACAACGTGAAACAAGACATGGTTTGCCTAACGTTAAAATGACTGAGATCTTGGAGTAGGAAAAAAAGATGAGTTCGCAAAGTTCACAGTATTTGCATATTTATATTAAATGAGGGGCAAGGCATTGTTTTCGTTTAAGCTCGACATCTGATTTAATACACTTGACAAGCACCTTCAATTTCTGCATTTTTCACAGCTCCGAGAGCCAGCGCCACACTTATTAATGACGAAGAGGTCAGTAAACTGTTTATAATACTCGCTGCTTAAATCTGCAAGATCTTCATGACTCAGAATTCACAGACTCGGTTGTAGGAGTGCTTATATTACACGAATGTTTTTCAAATCTGAACCAGATTTGGGTTTATGCTCCTGCTTCACAATGACGATTTCACAAAAAAAAAACAAACAAACAAAAAAAAATTTTCACATCTACCTCTATAATTGAAACCCTATGTCTTTAAATGTGCATTAGCCTTTGTTGAAATATGAACGATTCAGGTACCTGTATGAGACTTCTTTTCTGCAGCTAGAAATGCTGAGCTAGACAAACTCCATCAATACATTTCCATAATTAGTTTGTTAGGAGTGGATTTATCGATGACCATACATGGTTTTATTCACGACAGCCCAGGCGACATTAATTATTAGAAAAACAATTCGCTAGATATCATTAGTCCAGAGAAGCAGGTTGGCTCCCTGCATAGCACGCTTGTAAAGGTTGGATTTATCTTGTTGACATTTTGCAGATTGGAGCACCCGGTTCAAGTGTTGACTTCCTGCTTTTTACCACATACAGAACCTTGCTGCACCTAGACTTCATTTGTTTGCAGTAACACCGCTATAATACAGTAGATTTCCTTTTGTGAGTGTATTAATATGATGGCGTAGGGCCATCAGCTGAGTCTTGCAACACGACAGAATCCCTCTGTATAAAAAAGTCTACACTGTACAATTTTGCTGCCGCAGACAAAAAGAAAACACTCATCGACCAAGAAGTCTTTGCTCATGAGATCAGCCGCAGTGTGAGGAGTTTTTAAATTAAAATCTGTGTAACTTCCCTTATGACTTCCCCCCCGAATGTCAGCAACAGAAGCATGACCTAGGACTAGGCAAAAGTATTGGGACAGCTACAATGATGTTAGGGTGCAACACAAACAAAATCTAGGATTTAAAAGAAGAGCCATTTGTATGTGTGTGTGGGGGGTGGGGGGTGGGGGGTGGTTCTGTTTTCTGCATGAAGCAGAAGACTACCACTTTCCTTCAGTTGTACCTCCTATTGTTAGGGGAACTTCAAGCCAAGATAGGTAACATGAAATAATCTTCTATGTAGCGTGATGAGTAATGATCTAAATCTTAGAACACCGTTGAAATCACATGCTCTAAAGCTGGCTTTAATGATGAGAGAGAAAGGAAGAACGTTGGATAAACCATCTAATTACCATTGCTGGCTACGAATAGCACAATTTCCAGCGTTTGATTTACAGGTGCTTTTCTGAATAATAATAATCTTGAGACACTGAAGTCAGAGAGTGGAGAGTGTGTACAGGTGCAGAACAGTGAATAATTGGAAACTGTGCTATTTAGGTGTGACAGAGCTAATTATCTTTGAACATCTGGGTGTGGAATGTATTTGTTTGTTTCAGACTAATAAAAAGAAAAAAATAGAAATCATTTACTTTTTTTCTTATGAAGTTTTTCTTATGAAGTATGTGTGTAGGCGCTGGTGTAACTATCCAAAATGTGATCAATTTGTGAGAAAGTCATGCTTAGCTACAAATTTATAGACGTCTTTAAGCAGACTGACTGTTCGCAAAACATTTCTTTTCTTGTTAAACTCTTATATACATAAATAGAATCTTACTTACATACTTCAATACTTCACATAGCAGTCTTGCTGTTTCAGGAGTATCGTTCATATAAGTGCAGGATAAAAGCATGAAATTTATCAATACTATATGGTGGCATTTAGCAGACCTTCATATTTGCTATTACCGGTAATCTATAAAATATTATCCCTGGCTGAATAGTTGCAAAGATGAGTTAAGTTTGAATAATCAGGGACAATTCATGACCTGTACTAAGAGACATACCGGTGGAATTGATTTTGATAAATGAATGCACATACTGTAGGGTCTCTTTTTGAACAGCATGTTATTTGCATAACTTTTTTTTTTTTTCAATTTTTTTTATTTTTCACTGCTCTTCATCAAGGTTATGCACTTTCTCTCTGTCTTTCTCTCATCCTCCCACACATCCTTCCTCCCATTTCACACTTTGCACGCCTGGAAATACAAACTGAAAAGGGTAATTTTCCGAGCCTTGTAAAGGTTTAGGCAGTAACGTAGTATTTACGTGAGGAAATGGTAGGTTTCCAGAGATAGCGCTGAGGTGCGGTCTAATTCATGGAGCTGTCATTAAGCCCACCATCTTCAGTCATTAGTACACTTATTATGTGCTTAGTTATACACAGTAGCCATAACTAGACTCTGATTATTATCATAATGATATAGCGCCACATCATTTGAACCATGTATTATCTGAGTGGTGAAAAAGATTAAATCTTAAAGCTTGCAAAGCCTGTATGGAGTCTTACTTGTTGAAAGCTAATAACCAGGAGAGGGGTATAAAAGAATTCCAAAATATTACATGTGCCATGGAACATCACGAAGGCCATCATACACAAGTGGAGAAAATGGACGTCGATCCACAATCCACAAAAGAACAAGACAAATACTTACCAGGGAGGCTGCCAGGAGACGGACATTAAAGGAGCTGCAGGAACTTCTGACAAGTACCGATTACTCTCTACGTTTGGCAACGATCTCTCGTAATCATCACGCGTATGGGCTATGGGGTAGGGTGGCTGTACAGAAGCCTTTTCTCACAAAAAACATCCAAGTCCATCTAAATCACCCCTAACCATGTGGGAAAATGGAGTACGGTCTGATGAGAACAAGTCCATAATTCCAAAAGATATGTTTGGAACAAAAAAAGCATATTGCCAAAAGAACACCTTACCCAAGATGAAGCATGGTGGTGGCAGCATCATGCTTTAGGGTTGCTTTTTTTTGCTTTTTAGGCAGAAAGAATCATGACTAACTAAAAACTACCAGTTAATTTTAGGGCAGAACATGCAGGTGTCTGCTAGTAAGTTGAAGATGAAAAGGAATTTCATGTTACAGCATAATGACCCAAAGTGCGTATACATCGAAATCAACAAAGGAATGGTTCAAGGTTTTCAAATGACCTAGCCAGAGCCCAGACCTGAATCCAGCTAAAATTCTGTGCAGTGATCTGAGGCAGGCTGTGTGCACAGGACACGGCCTCACAATTTGACAGATCTAGAATAATTTTGCAAGAAGGAGTGTGAAAATATTCCCAAATCAAGATGTGCCATGCTGATAAACTTGAGGCTTTAACAAGGTTAGGGGTGTGTACAATTGTAATAATTGTAATAATTAACCTATTGTAAGTTTTTTATTTTGCTTTCTTCAATCAAAAGGTTTCTGTTTTTCACTTCATTTGTATCATTTGTTATTCGTCTTCTGCGGCTCAATCCTGTTCAGGGTCACGGAGGGATGCTGGTGCCAATCCCAGCTAACTTCAGGCGAGTCCCAGCTGACTTTGAGCATTTGTATTTTACATATTTTGTAATGTCACATTAAAGGAGGGAAACCACACCAGATATCTTTTATGATAGAATGCCAGCTAAACACAATGTGTGCTAAATCTTCCAATAATGCAACTCAGCCAATGCAGTACATAGGCAACCATATACATGCTATCTCTTCCTCCATTTATAGGGTGCTTTTGATTTTGTCCAAATTGAAAGCTGACAAAATAATCTATGTATACACTGTAAAATTCCTGAAACGTTTTGCCTGTTCCACAAATTCCATAAAAATGTCATAAATTCCACAAATTTATTGCCTCCGACTGGAAGCAGATAAATATGGAGCAATTTGCATAAACTCAGGATCTCTCGTCGGATACAAACCTTTTTTCCTAACTTTTCCTGAATATCACATTTCTTGTGGAAAGTTCCTTGCGAATGATTTACAAATGATTTCTTTCTTATCTGCTTTGTAGTTATCTCTTATTGACGCACCTAAGAGTGACAGGATCAATATGCAATGTTGGGCATCCTCTACGGGTTCAGTAAATAAGTTATTAAGCTATAAATTAATCAGCGAAACATTTTTATCGTTCCTTTTCAGTTACTGCTTCATTTACTATCCCAAGAACACCGGTATGAGGATAAAATGCACGGCAAATGGGACTTTTTTTTAAATATTGGTAGTCTTTGATTTTTTTTTATGGCTTCTGCATTATTAAATGAAATAAATAAAAAAATGTAAGATTTCCAGGCAATTGAGAATGCCAAGGATACACACAGGCATCCTTGAAAATTGTCTGAACGAAGGACTCTGGGCTTGGTAGAATTCATAGGATACTCGACATTGGAGCAGTCCTTCTGAAGGATTTGATGATGTGGCATCCCTAAAATGCAGCCGTTAAGGATCCGTCCTTGACATTAAGAAACACCCCATGTGTTTTATAACTTCAAGACTGGAAATACTGGAAAGGTTTCCTAGGATTCAGGGGAAGGTGTCATCTGGTGGCTGGTTGTGTGGTGGTGAAATTGTCCCAAATGGACTAGAGTCAACGAGAGTCAAGAAGCTAACAAGACTGAGGCTAAATAACTGGTGTGAGCCAAATTAACCACAGTTAGCATTGCTTGAGAGGTTTATTACAGTGTAGAGGTTTATCCAAGAGACGTTTATTAGGAGGATGGTTTCTCCAGCACTACATGTTCTTTCTAAGAGGAAATCTCATCAGGTTTTTCAGCTGACCTCAGTGCTCTTCCTACAATTTTTCCATTTTCATTTTTAGAACGTCTATGTCTCCTCAGTTGTAATGACTTTATTGATTACTTTAGACTACTTTAGGTTGAGCAGTTGCCAGAAATAATGGCCCTCAGAAAATTGTGATCATTTCAAGAACTTGCAAATTATGAACCCAAATAAGTCTTAAAAAGATTCACTCACTCACTCATTCACTCATCTTCTGCTACTTAATCCTGTTCAGCATCGCAGGGGGAGCCAATCCTTGCCGACTTCAGGCGAGAGGCAGGATGTGACCTGGGCAGGACGCCAATCCACCACAGGGCCGACACACAGAGACAGACAGCCATTCATGCTCACATTCACACCTACGGGTGATTTAGAGTCGCTAATTAGCATAATCCCCTCTGGGCATGTCTTTGGACTGTGGGAGGAAACCAAAGTACCCGGAGGAAACCCAGACAGACACGGGGAGAACATGCAAACTCCACACAGAAAGGTGCCCAGGTCGAACACCGGGGATCGAACCCAGGACTTTCTTTTTTATAATTCTGAACCACTTATACTTCCAGTAACAATGAAAATTTCTCTACTTTCAGGAAAAACATGCTCCTTTTGTGCCATTATTTAATGGACCTCTGGAGTTTTTCAATTTTAACCCTTGTAGGAAAAAAGATGAGTAAAAAGGTTAAAACGTCAAACTAAAATTAGGCTCAAAAGTTGTATTATTCACTTTTTGGTTTTGTGTCAAATTTATGCACATTCCAGCAAAACCTACTCATATACTGAAAAACACAACATTTTTACATTTTTAGGCTCAAGGGCTTCTCAGCTTCTTAACAGTGTTCTCTGTGATAGGTTTCTATGAGGAACCTTTAAAGGTGTCATTCCCCGAGAAACCGCTTAATACTTGCTCTTTTTGAAATACGATAGGTGTACGTGAAAATGTTCTTTTACCCCCACGGCCTGCATTAGCTATAGAAAGAATATAGACAGAAAAACGAGCGAATCAGAAAAAGCCCTTCGAACTTACGTCACTTCGAAAATGAGTATTCATGGCCTCACCTACCTTGGCTTGTGACCGCCCACTGGAAGACAGGTTTGATTTTGCGGCCAGGAGAGAGCTGAGCCCGTCTCGGCAGGTAGAAGCTAACTCTCGAGAGTAGAGGAGCTAACAGCAACGACCCACTGGAAGGAGCGTCACAGTGCTGCTAGCCAATCAGAAGCGATACGTTTGCATACCACGAATATTCATGAGTAAGAGCCGAAACCCTGTCATTCTCCCCCACCCACTCCTCCACCAAACGAGAACAGCCTGAAACAGGAGCCCCAGAGCATTTTCACCAAAACCGACTCACAGGGCATTCATTCATACTAGAGACCACTGCAAAATGAATGAAAAAACAATGTGATGACACCTTTAAAGGTTACCCTAAGTGGACAAAACTAAGAAGCCTTAAAGATAGGACATGTTTTAGTATAGCTATACCTATGACTCTACTAAAAGCCTATGAAACAGATGTCTTATATATTAATCTATAAATAAGTATATCATATATGTATGTATATATATATATATGTGTGTGTGTGTGTGTGTGTTATACTTAAATATATTTATAGATTAATATATAAGAAATATGTTTCACAGGCTTTTTTTTTTGCTTTTTTTTTTTTTTTTTGCAGGACTGAGTTCCCCGTTGAGGATGTTTCTTTGGATTAGTAGCACTTCTGTTTTTTGTGTAATATTTTCTGAAAGGCTGTCCTTCTGTTTCAGGGTTCTATATTGAATCTTCCCCTATGGTGACAGACTGAATAATGTATAAGGTACTACATACAATGCAGGTACTGTTGAAAGCTTGTTGTTGTTCAGGGTCCTGAGCTGTCTGGTGATGGCACAAATTACCAAGCTGTCCAGGACCGTGCAGAGGTGACAGGCGCCAGGAATTGAGTACCAATCATTTGCCCTGGAGCGCTACTTGAGAATTCAAGCACTCTTGATTGTAAGCCTCACTGCACATCTTTTCCAGTCCAGAGCAAACTCGTGTGATTCCTCTCAGGTCCACTTCTGGCTCTCGGTCTGATTAAGCAGGTGAGCCAAGTGCATTTTTCAGTTGTTGCCAAGCAGACAAATTGGCTTCTTTTGTTCATTTTCATTTCAGGGATGCCTCAAGATTTAACTGAGAAAATGCTGCATTCTCTCAGCACTCTCTCTCTCTCTCTCTCTCTCTCTCTCTCTCTCTCTCTCTCTCTCTCTCTCTCTCTCTCTCTCTCTCGCATGCACATTCTCTCCCATCCGCTTTGATTTGTTTCTGCTTGTATAGTAGGGATCAGTGAAGAAAAGGTGTCACACCACTGGAATCCATTTGAGCTGATGCATCAGAGAGAAAGGCTAAAATTTGGATTGAGGGCAAAAAACACAACATTTACAAGGCACCACAGATTTTCTTTAATGGCAGTTTGACAAATTACAAGATATCGCATGTGTTATCTATTTTTCATTCTGTTTCCATTAATATGAAGAAAGTGGACGGACAGTAAAGTTGCACAAGCTGTCACTTAGTGCCACTTAAGAACTCCACATTGCTTTAAGAGGACATGAAGACAGGGAGACACTCAACTGTGCCGTGGATGCACTTGGTAACTTACTGATGACTAGTAAAAATACCAGTAGGAAAAAAAAAAATATATCAACATTACCAAACTTTGTACATGAGAAATTTTTAGCTCGGTTTACCCCAGGAAATGATTTACACCCAGCTTTACTGAAAGACTAACAAACGAGCCGAAATAAACATTATACACTTTCCATCAGCTAAAAGACTACTTACGTTGTCATTTGCCGTAATTGACAATAAAACGACTCAATAGTTTAGCATCTGGAACAATAACTAATAAACTAATTGTTCTGTCCCATGAATATTCAGAAGTCGTGTCTTGTCCCTGAATGCTTAAGTGGATGTCTGGTTTACAAATGAGAATCTGTGCTCGTGTCTTTGTTTTCATTAGTGTATGAGCGAGCTGAATATCAATATGCAGATAATTAAACGATTAATCAGAGCTTCAGGAATAAAGCTTATTGGAGTGAGATGATGCATCAGAGGCATCGGCTAATTTCATTCGAAATAATCTAATTCAGTTTTTCAACTGAAACCTAATAACCACTGATGGTGCCATTTACCTAAAAAAAAAAAAAAAAAAAAAAAAGAGACGACAATGGCACTAATTATAAAGGATACCTAATTCCAAAACAAAAATCGCTTTGTAGCTATTTTTTCAAGCAATCACTCAGCCGGAATATTTGCGCTGCCAGTTTAATGCTTGTCTGATTTTGAGGCATTATTTATTGGAATTTCAGACAAATTTTTAAACAGGGAAAATTGTCCTTCTGTGACGTAAAGACCGATTGCCCGGTGATCATTGCAGCTTGCAGCAGCTACAGTCTTTCCAAGATTGAACGTTAGAATGTAAACAGACAGAGTCATAACCAGGGCTTGGCCAGTTCATTTTCACGATAAATATTTCACTCGTCTATTCATCTCTGACACATAAATTGCGTTCAGAGCCAAGGCCTCAAGAGGCTGAGTTTTAGACTTTCCCTTGAGCGCTGATGTTAAATGACCTTTGAAACAATTTGATTATGATGTTCTGGCGACAGGGCCAGATTTGTCATGAGTGATCAGAGCGAGCGAGTGAGCGAGCGAGTGAGAGAGAGAGAGAGAGCAAGAACAAATGTAAGAAAACAATGAAGTAAGAAGGAAGGGAAGATTAGTCAGAGGGTAGAAAAGAGGAGAAAGGACTGTAGCGGTAATGATGCAGTTAAATGTCCTGTACATTAACCTGGATGTCTGATCATGAATAAGTACAGTGTTTAAAGTTTGATCCACTCTTCACCCACCACCAGGCGTCTTTAATAAATAAGTGAAATCTCTTAGAATACTTAAGATCATGGATCATGGTAGTATCCCAGGAACACCGGGCTACTTTTTCAAAATATAGGGGGAATTTAGTCCTCGGTCGACCTACTGGCATGGCTTTGTTAGGTAGAAGGAAAACCAGAGAACCTGAAAGAAACCACACAGACAGTAAGCTCAGGATTAAACCCCAGACCATAGATTTTCTGGTGGCTGAATTTTTTCTTTAAAAAAAAACCAACAATTTTAATTATGCATTAAGTCTAGGTGTTTGTGTAGGACTTTTTAATCTACAGAGGGGCGCAAAAAATGTATACACACTTCAACAGTGGTTATCTATGCCCATTTTTTTAAATGTGTGAGAGCAGTGTGTTAGAACGTGGAGAGACATGTGGAGACGTGTATACAGTAATGCAGGTTTTATGCAGATATTTTTCATGTTGAAGTGTGTGTGCATTTTTTTGGGCCCCGCTGTGTGTTTAAAAGAAAAAAATCTTAGAATGAAAATATCCAACAAGAACATTTCTATGTGTGTAGATTTTATGTTTCAAGCTAAAGATTTTGCACGTATATTGCACGTAAAGCTAAAATAGACCAAAAATGTGCTTAGTTTCTGAGGTTAAGGTTGGGGATGGTGTAACATTATTTAGCCATGATATTGCACAAGTAAGTGGAAATACCTTACAAACATAATAATAATGAGTCTGTGTGTGTCTGTGTGTGTCTGTGTGTGTGGTGAAGATTGTGAAGGCCTGCTGCATTCATAAAGAGCATGTAAATGCCACACAGAAATCAGGTTCTCTGTGTTTACCCATGCATGCTCTCCATAGTTTCTCAGTACCCTCACTCACACACAAATATATATACGTGTATATATATTTCACAAAAGTAAGTACACCCCTAAGTGAAAATTGTCAGTATTTTGTGTGGCCACCATTATCTCCCAGCACTGCCTTAACTCTCTTGGGCATGGAGTTCACTAGAGCTTCACAGGTTGCCACTGGGATCCTCTTCCTCCCCTCCATGATGACATCACAGAGCTGGTGGATGTTAGAGACCTTGTGCTCCTCCAC
>JAQMCW010000016.1:12799561-12814653 GCA_030068335.1 Chrysichthys cranchii | reverse complement strand
TGGTGTCCTTGGAGGATTTGTGCTAAATTCCTAAAGGAGGAGAAAACAGTGAGCCCCAAAACAGAAACTGGTTCCAGTGAAGGAGTGTCGAGTGATTCATCCTCCCCAAGAGATCAAAAGGAAGATGAAACCAAAATACATACTAATGAAGACACAAGTAATGAAAAATCTCTTAGCAATGAAAGCAGTAATGATGAGAATGTGTTAGGTAAGTGTCAAGATTCTGAAAAACAAGCTTCACCCGTTACTCCTGCAGAAAATGACACTAATGAAAGAACTGAAGCGCCATCAGGAGTTGATCCTGAGCCTAACAGTCACATTGATTCAAACAAAGATGCAGCCCCAAAGGATGATGATCAAACAAGAAATAAACATGTACCAAAATCTAAAGAAAAATCGGACGAGAACGGCAATGAAGATCCCAACCAGGTTCTGAGTGGTGATAAAAACTTTCACAATAGTGCAGCTAGTGATGAAAGTACCAATGAACACCTCACACAAACTTCTAATCACGGCTCCAAAAGTGAGAACGTTGCAAATGAAACACCTCTATCAGGAGCAAACTCAGGGAGTGAGCAGAAAAATCAGGAAAATCAAGGACACGACTCGATACAAGACAACACTGATGAGTGCAAATCACAGCATACTGATGGAGATCCCAAAGAAGAGGATTCAGAAGAAAGCCAGAAGACTGACAGCAAATCACCCGAAGATAGCATGAAGACTGAAACTGAGAACAACAATGAGGCAAATTCTGTACACTGTGATGCAGAAATGTTAAATCAGGTAAAGTCCACCGGAGCAAAGGAACGAGTGAATGAGACCAAGGAAGATCCAGCACATCAGTCAAAGGAAGATCATCTTGAAGATGGGCATCAATCACACAGTACTGAAAATTCTGACTCAACAGATGATAAGAATTGCACTGAATCTGGACAAAGCACAGCTCTCAGGAGTGATAACTCATCTCAGGATAATCCTGGTGATGATACAGAGGGAGGAATGGGCAGTCCTGAAGAAAAAAAGACAGAAACTGGGGTTGTGGGAGATGAAGGAACTGAAAAAGACACTGTGGAAGGTAAAAAGATAGACATACCTGGATCAGACAGAAACGGAGTAAAGGAGAAGCAGGAGAGTGATCAAGGAAAGGAATCACTTAAAGAACCCAAAGCCAGTGCAACTTCGATCACAAGTCCACCTAACAAAGATGCTCAGTCTGAATGTGGTCCTACTCCATGTTGTGCTCCTAAAGGTATTGAACAAAACCAACAACCTCTAACTACCTTGATAAATGCACCTGAATCAGATAAAGCAGGTGAACCGCAAAACCAAGGCGATGAAACGTTAAATCAGCTAAAGGCCACTGGAGCAAAGGACCAAGTGAATGAGAAGAAGGAAGATCCAGCACATCAGTCAAAGGAAGATAATCTTGAAGATGGGCTTCATTCATACAGTAACGAAGATTCTGACTCAACAGATGTTAAGAATTGCACTGAATCTGGACAAAGCACAGCTGGGAACAGGTTGGCATGTTGTTTGAACATACATAAGGGTGGTTCCAGTTAAAATGTGATTTTGCTGATTAAAATTTTTTTTTTTTATCATCTTCAAAGGCATGGTGGACCCAGAGCCTATCCCAGGAACAGTTAGATGTGACGGCAATACAATACCAGTCTATTTTAATAAATTGAACAAGAAAAATGAACAGAAATAATATTTTTTGCTGTGAATTTCTGTAAATCCTTTGCCATCACGGTGTAGGGTATAAAAACGAGGTGATAAAATGTATCAATTATGATGTTGTTAAAGAATATGTGTAATAAACTCTCGATGATGTAATGACTGTGTCTCCTTTTGGTGCCTCAAACGGGGTAATGAAAAATACAATTCTCACAGAGTTTATTGTAGTTGCGACGCACTAGATTCCTATTATTAATTCTGTTCCAATTAAATTCTTTATTCTTAAATATAATTACACGCACACACATTAACCCCAGCTGTCACAGACATAGACATAAACACTATCAGTGGAAGCCATTGGGTCATTGTGTAAAACAACATCTTTAATTCAATTCAATTTTATTTGTGTAGCGCTTTTAACAACAGACATTGCCGCAAAGCAGCTTTACAATACGTAATGTCCGATTAAAGGGTTATTAATCAATAAACATATCAATAAGTGCATATATATACATATATACATGCATCACTATCCCTAATGAGGGCGACGGTGGCAAGGAAAAACTCCCTGAGACGACAAGAGGAAGAAACCTTGAGAGGAACCAGGCTCAAAAGGGAACACCAGTTCACTGTGGTTTAAGAATAGTCTGTTCAGCTTCAGCTGATCCCCAACAAAGCCTCAAGCACAAGACGATCCACGGCAATCCAAGTCCCCGGCCACCGCAGCAGAACCGCCCATGCCAGCAGCAGGCCAGCGCCATCCCCACAGCTCCCGGATGCACACCGAGGCAGATCACACGGGCCACTCCCAACAGCAGCGAGATGACAACTCCAAACCAGGGGCAGGACGACACTCACTGATCTCTCAGGAACAGCATGTGCAGCTCAGCAGGGAGAGAGAGAGAGAGAGAGAGAGAGAGCAGTTATGTATAAGCATTGTCACATGATGATTAAAGGCCATGCATACAGAGGGTATACTTGCATACAGCACGTATGTATGTATGTACGCTAACTATACAAGTATGCATACAGAGTGTACACTTAGTCCTTAATCAAGCAGTTCAGCAGTCGGCTCTACGTTAGTGAATAATATTATGCAAATGGCGTTGCATATTTAAACAAAACAATATTCAAACACATCAAAGATGACATTTACAGTGTATAATGACTTTCTAATAATTAGTTAAATAGTAGGTTGTTGAGCTTAAAAACGCTGTATATCAGTTGCCTAGCAACGCTACAGGCACTGTAGTGAAAACTCATTAGGCTGGGCCCTATGAGGCCCCTAGAGCCTGAAAGCCAGAAAGCTCACAGTGCTTGATACTAAGCTTTAGTTACTTTATGGTCATATGCACAATGTTCCTCGTACATGGAGATTCTTAGTTTCATAGTGCTCGAGAAAATAAAACAATAAAATAATGAATACAAGTATACTGTAGAAGTATAAGTATAAACAAACAAACAAATAAAAGACAAAGTTGCTGAGATGTAGTGTAGGATGACCGTATGGAAGAAGAATTACCTATCCGAATATCAGTCATCTTAGTGGGGGGACATGGTATTATTCAATAGAGGCAACGTGCCAAAGCTAACGCTAAACAATTAAACACAGCTTGATGCAAGTCATGGAACACAAGCCATTCCACTTTGATACGCTCTCCCATGAATGTGTGAAGCTGTCGTCTCGATGCCCTGATGTTTATATTGATAATAATAAATGTAGGTTGCTTTCATGACAACATGGGGACACACTGTGTAGCTATTCAGAAATAAATAGTGGTCCAAGAATGACTTTCACTTTGAAAACAATGGGCGTGTTTCAGATTGTTATTCACCCTTTTTTTGTATACTTCCTTGTCTTTTCAGCTCTGCGTAATGAAATCTTGGTAGTCTGCGAGACAGGGCATGATTATGGGTAACTCAGAAGACTCTTTAATAAGAAACTATGACTCAACATGGGAAGATGAATATAACCATGAAGACACTACAGAGGTAAACTGACAAGTTTTTTAAAAATTTATATTTATGCATTGTTTACAGTTACCCTTATTGCCACTAATAGTAACGGGTGAATTAATAATTCCCACTAATTACGACATAACAGAACCACCAGCTTTTTTTTTTTTTTTTTTTAAAGGTTTTTTGATGTTCTAGGTTTTATAGATACAGTATAAGGGCAGGTTTAGTAAAGGGAGTCAGAAAGGAAATAAATTCTTTCTTTTCATCATGGCTTATGAACTCAAAACATGACCAGTTTAAAAAGGTCACAGCTTCTAGTGGGTTAAATCTAAAACCTTTATACTTTTGGTTCTCCCTCTGGACTAACTCATCTTCCTCTTATAAGATTACCCACAATCAACTGTTTCAGAAAGTGCATATTTAAGAGTTCATATCCTGTATGTTTTTCCCCCAAAAAGAATCAGAAGACATTTCGATTTCACATAATACAAGCAGGGACATTTTAGCTAAAGAGTCATAGTTTATATAAGCACCTAAGACTGAAAGAGAAACAGAAACAACACAACATGGTAACCAGTTGCTGTTTTTCGGCGATGCTTGGAAAGTAAACTGCTAGTTCACTTTGTGCCTGAAAAAGCTAACCAACATACTGTACACTGGCATTTAAAATATCAGATTATTTCATCTCTACCATGTAAAATGTTCTTCCTGTTTGCAGTGGTCATGGGATTCACGAAGGAACATGCATGCTGCAGAAGACATGCAAGGATACAGACACAAGTGTCGGGTAAGTTGCAACAGGCATCATATATACAGTACGGTCGTGAAGATTTGTTTTGGAATGGCATCCAGGCTCACTGGTTCGGTGATTACAAAGGGCAGGAGTATGTGCATACTTGTATTCAATGGTAAAAGTCTTAAAGGTATAGTGTGAGATTTTGGAAACATGAAAAAAATGAGGACCGTTCACCTCATGAAGCAAGTTGTCCTTGTGTTTGTGCAACAGCAGGTCTGACGGAACTTCTTGCCGTTCGGCGAATCCCTGGTTTATATTATTGCGCTCCTTCTAAACTAATATGTTCTCACTGCTCTAGTAAACAACTTACTTATGAGGTAGACACTTCACAGTATTTCTGCAATGTCACAGACTTTTGAATCTACAAATAGTTGGGGTGATTTTGATAGCTGCAAGCTTTAGGTTCTGTGCCAGTGCTTGAAAGCTTGCTGGGCTTTTGCGCACAAGTCGTAACTCAGTAAAAAAAAAAAATCACCTGCGTTTCTTTTTCCCCTTAGTTGAGCATGCGTGATGACATGACATGGGCAGACAATGTGAGTATTATACGTATTTGTCTGTTTCCAACATTTCATATCTCTTACGTTTGTACTTCTTTATTAATTGTGATGTTCTTTAATTGTCACGGCTTCAGGAAGAAACCTCACCGAATCTGTGGTTTTACCAAAATAAGATCCCTCTTCAAGATTATGGTAAAAACATTCGTTTTATGAATTATTAAGCACAATCATTCACATTTACTGTAAACGATAAGATAGCCAAAGATTTGTTTTTGTCTTCAGACACGTTCATCGATGACCTTCACGTGAACTGGTTTGGTGATTACGACAAGCTGGAACATAAGCACGACTACATTCAGTGGTAAACAGCCTGATCTCACAATCAGTTGTTGGATACTGGGGAGCATTCAGGAATAAGAACTTTTGACGACACCAGCTTTGTGTGTAGTTCTCACAGCATGGCAAATCTCAGGTTTATATTAAAGGTGCCAGCTCACCCTTCTCAGAATACAACACATGATGCAGCTGTGTGCAGCAAAACCTCAAAAAAATTCAGTGTTGGTGATCCATTCAAAACCCATTTGTAATGTTGGCTCCTTTCACTTGCCATACATAGAAGCTTTGAACAAAATAAGCGCCATCTTCTCTTTCCTTCGCAGTTCCCTGCGAGGCCACTGAAGCCAGTTGGAGTCCATTACATATGGAAATCCCATACGAAAATGGAATGAATTGGTTGAAAGAATTTAAAATATAGACACTGTCAAAATATCTTCAATCGCACAATACAGCTTAACCTATGGTCTAGGATGATGTTGGATTGCTTTTTAGACTCCAGAGCAGGGGGTAGCTCAGGGGGCTAATACATCCGCCTACTGACCAGAAGGTCTGGCCTACTGCTTGGAAGGTCGGGAGTTCAAATTCAAGCACCACCAAGGTGCCACTGTTGTGTCCTTGAGCAAGGCCCTTAACCTCAAAATGCTCAGTTGTAAAAATGAGATAAAAATCTAAGCTGCTCTGGATAAGGGCATCTGCCAAATGACTGTAATGTAATGTAATGTAGAGTCGATGGCATCAAGAATGATGACTCATTACTAGGATTCTGGGAAGGGTGAAGTGACCCCTTTAGTATGTTTGGTCTAATGCTTTGTTTGCATGGTCAACATGCCACATGAATGGATTAAAATTGGTGCAAATATTTCATGAAAACTAAAATTGGTTTCCTGCTTTTAACCTGTTGGAAGTATTTTGTACACAAGTGTTACACACATTTCTTCACAGGCTATTTCCAACTCACGAGAAAGGAACCAGCTCATCATTTGTGCTTAGCCCAAACGCAATCAAAGTAAGCACTGAAATATAGCACTGTGCTATCTTTCACCAAGTCATGGGATGCAACGAAACATGAAAAGAAAAAAGTCACGGCATTTAAAATTAAAAGTGCAACATGTTTTGTAGCTGTTCCGTAGGGATAAGGAGGCAAAGAAAAGATTATTGACATCTTACAGGCTCATGTTGGACTTCTACGGCATAGAACTGATCAGTGAGGAAACCGGAGAGGTGAAACGTTCAGTGAACTGGGAAGAGCGATTTGCAAACCTAAATAGGTAAATATTCTTCTCTTTACTGTTTTTTTTTTTGTTTTTTACAGTTTATACAAGAGATTTAATTCTGCACTTCACATTTTTCCTTAAATATTACAGAAACACACACAACAATCTTCGCATTACCCGCATTTTGAAGTGCCTGGGACTTCTGGGGTTTCATCACTATCAAGCACCACTTGTTCACTTCTTCCTTGTGGAGACTCTGGTGAAAGGCAAACTTCCCCAAGTAAAGCAGAGTGTTCTGGACTATTTTATGTTTGCAGTTGTGGACAAGTCTAAAAGAAGAGAGTTGGTCAGATTTGCCTTGCTTTACTTTGAGCCAAAAGAGAAATTTGTGTGGTGCCCTAGGCAGATTCGAATACATTTTTTAAAGGAGGTGGTGCGTGCGCAGAAAGAAACAGACCACTACCAAAAGTAAAGAAGTGGAAGACAGGCTTGGGAAATGGGGGAATGCCAATAACTGTTCAGTGTTTAGAATGATCAACAGAGTAGAAAATCAAGATGGAATGCATCAGTATAGGGAAATTTGTTCAGGACAAAAAGACCAAAATTGGATTCTTCAGAGATGAAGAAACTGAAAATGGGGAAAATATCTAGACTTCGATATATATGTACAATATACACAAGAATCATTAAGATCTTTTTTTTTTTTTTTTTTAATTGTTGGTTAACCAAACATTTTAAGAGATTATATTTTAGGGTCGGTATGGATTAAAGCTCATTTTCGACTTGGGTTCATGCTGCGAATGTATGTTAATAAAAATATATAATTCTAGACAATTAGAAAGATTAGATGATAATCTTATCAGAACAACCAGAATATATTAATTAGAGCAGATCCTCTGAATGAGCTTAAGCTAATTAGAAGAAAGAGTAAATCTATGAAATTTAACATCCTGTGAAAATACATGGATGATGCAATATGCTGCTGAGTTTTTCCAGATGCTGTGGCAAACCCTGTGCTGCTTACTGAGCTAATACTCAGAAAATCATCTTTTATGCTGTTTTCTTTTGCATACAAATATTTGTTAGTCACAACATACAAAAAAGAGCTTGTAAACAGGATTGTAAACTCAATGATCACCCAACATGTATGTATGTATGAATAATTATATATTAAGCTAACCTTCTGCACTTTAATATGACTTTGTGGCATCACTAAATCTCTCATGTCTGATTACCATGTTGATTATTAACCACCATCTATTAATAGCTGGAGGCTGGTTTATTGATTGCCAATCTTTTTTCAGCCACAAGGTGGAGGTGTTGAACCAACACAATCAGGTTTGCAGGGTGTACATAAGAAATAATGCCATATAAACACAAATTTGCAGCATACAGAAAGTAAAATACAAAAACAAATAAATCACAGATGCAAACCTCATACAAAGAGGGGTTTAATAAACAAAACCTGATAAAGCTTACAGAACATCTGACTGATGACAACCTGCAGGTGTATTTATTGACTGCTAAACAAGTTTTACCATACAGAGACCTTACTCAAGGCCACGGTTTATCCCTCTTACATGAATTCTTTTAAGCTATATGGCTTTACTTCTCTACTAGAAAAACCATAGTTAAAAACACATGTATGTATATACACAAATACATATTTACATGTCCATTTTTATGTACTTTTAAAATATTTTCCCATGTTATGGGTAGCATGGTGTGACATTATCGCTCTAATAAGATGTTTAAATGAAACAAGATCAATGTCCTCGAATGAACCAAAAGCATGAAATGTCATGGAAGCAGTGTAAAACATTCAAGATGGACTTTAAATTTCCCAATTAGAATAGTTTCACATACATGCAAACCCATTTAGAAAAACAAAATCCAAGTACCAAAGTCTGTCAATTACGAAAGATATCATGACCACTGTAGGGGAAAAAAAAAATTAGGACATGACTTCATTATCAGTAGATTTCTCAGTGTCCTTTGAGGTCTCAGGCCTGTCTTTTTTCTCTTCCTTTCTGTCTTTGCTTCTGCTCCTCTGTCTTCGGTCTCTGTCTTTCTCCCTGTCTCTGTCCTTGTCCCTGTCCTTCTCCCTCTCCCTGTCCCGGTCCTTCTCCCTCTCCCTGTCCCGGTCCTTCTCCCTCTCCCTCTCCCTGTCCTTCTCCCTGTCCCGGTCCTTCTCCCTCTCCCTGTCTCGGTCCCGATCTCTATCCCGATCTCGTCTATCTCTCTCTCTTACACGGTCCCGTTCACGGCTCCTTGAGCGTTCTCGTCTTTTGTCTCTGCTGTCTCTATCTCGGTCACGGTCTCTATCCCTTTCTCTGTTCTTTCCTCTCTCTCTGTCGTGGTCTTTCCTGTCAGATTCTCTCTCCCTACCACGATCTCGATCCCGTTCCCTCCTCTTGTCCCCATCACCTTCTCTGTGCCGGTCAGTGTCTCTACCTCTACTGCGGTCTCGCTCCCGGCTACGGTCTCCCTCTCTATCCCTTTCCCTACTACGATCCCGATCCCTGTCTCTGTCTCTACTGTGGTCTCTCTCCCTCTCTCTATCCCTATCTCTACTGTGGTCTCTCTCCCGCTCTCTGTCCCGATCCCTATCTCTATCTCTACTGTGGTCTCTCTCCCGCTCTCTGTCCCTATCCCTATCTCTACTGTGGTCTCGCTCCCTCTCTCTATCCCTATCCCTATCTCTACTGTGGTCTCGCTCCCTCTCTCTGTCCCTATCCCTATCTCTACTGTGGTCTCGCTCCCTCTCCCTGTCCCTATCCCTATCTCTACTGTGGTCTCGCTCCCTCTCCCTGTCCCTATCTCTACTGTGGTCTCGCTCCCTCTCCCTGTCCCTATCTCTACTGTGGTCTCGCTCCCTATCTCGGTCACGGTCTCTCTCCCTACCACGATCCCATTCACGGTCTCTGGTCCAGCCCCATGATCGGCCTCCATGCAGCCCATCCCGGTCTCGGTCTCTCCTCCTGTCCTCAGACACATCTCGTTGCCTTTCTTCTCCATCTCGGTCATGGGAGCCACTGTCAAACCGACTTGACCTTTCCTGAGGTTCAGCACCATCTCTAGCTGAGCTGTTGCGTCGTCTCATTTCAGGGGAGTGTCGTCTCCAGTGGTCATCACGATGGGACTCTGGGCTATGCCCACCCATGCGACCTGGTACTGGAATAGGACCTTCAGAAGGAGTAGGCAATAGAGGCCCCCTTACAGGTCTTATGTCATTTAAATGGTCACTGAGCTGGTATCGTGATGTCTGACCTCCAGAATCATTATCGGAGTAACGTCCTGGTGGTGGGGCTCTTGGCCCTCCAAAATGCTGAGGGGTAGGACCCCTGTGCCTTTCCAAGTCTTGGGATGACCCAACTCTTGGTTCTTCAAAGGATACTCTATCCTGAGGTGAACCACGAAATTGGCTTGGAGGAGGAAATCGGTGCCCTGGAATATCTCCTGCAGAACCAGGGGGGCCTCTTCTTCCATCAAAGTGGCTTGGTGGAGGTCCCCTAAAGGGAGGTCCATGTGATGGTCCTTGATTGTCTCTGTAATTGTGTGAGGCTGTTTGTCCCTGGGGTTGCTCCATTCCCATCTGATAAGAACTTCCACCATCGTTATCAACAGGCCCTCTTGGGATGTTAGGCAATGGTCCAGGTTCCACAATGGTGTGAGGAGGAGGTGGACCTCTTGGCCCAGGGAAATGAGATGGTGGCAGTGCCCTGCTGTCAAAATGCCCCGGAGGAGGTGGGCCTGCAAATGGCGGTAGCGGGCCTCTGGGTCCAGAAAAGTTGAAAGGTGGAGGAGGCCCATTGAATCTTTGTCCATCAAATGGAGGGGGTGGTGGGCCAGGTGGAGGAGGACCAGGAGGTGGGCCTCGAGGTCCAATATGATGTGGGGGCATGCTGTTGTTAAATATTTGAGATACAGGTCCCCTTTGACCCATTGGTGGGACTGAAGGTAGGGGCCCTCTGGGTGTAACCATTGGAGCATGTGGTCCTCTTGAACCATCAAATTGTGAATTGTTTCCCCACTGATTCTGGTAAGGTGCATATGGGCCAGGTGGTGGATATTGTGCCAGGTCATTTTCCCCATGAGGTGGGCCTTGCATTGGTAGAGGCATTTGCATTGGAGGTGGCCCTGAAATGGGAGGTGGCCCTGAAATGGGAGGTGGAATATGCATGGGGGGCAGAACGGTCATTGGAGGTGGACCAATTGCAGGTGGAGGCCTAACTGGTGGGGGAAAAGACAATGGAGGTGGAATGTCTGAGGGGCCTCGATAGTCATTTTGTGAGTTTGGTCCAGTCATGTGTGGTATATGAGAGCCATGTGAATCCATATAAGATGGACTCACTTGTGTCACATCTTGTGCCCTCCCCATTGAAGTTATTGGTGTACTGATTGTTGTGATGTTGTAATATGTCGTTGTAGAAGATTCTGTAGACTCTCCAACAGAAGTGACAGGCTCTTTTTTGAAAATAGTAGCAGAATTAGGCCAAATTTCTTCAAAAGTCTTGTTTTCTGATTCAACTGGAACATCATTTTCTTTTGGACTTTCTTTAGGTTCTGTTTCCAAGTAACTTTCTACTAGATCTGGGTCTATTTTTTCCCCTAAAAGTGGTATTTCTGTGCTATCTGTAGCTAGGAAAGGCACCTCTTCACAGTTTGATTCTTCTTCAGGCTTGGATGACTCTAACTGAGGATCAGTTGGATGCAATAGTTGGGAGTCAGCATTACCATCTTCTGCGGATGGTGGTGCATCTGTGGCTGCACATGGTTCTGTCGGTTCTGCATTCAAGGGATCCTCTAATGGAGTATCTATGAATTTAGGCTGTTGTGATGATAATGTGTCTAGTATTGCAGCAATGTCAAGTGGTGGTTTGTCTGGTATTGTAGCAGAAGAAGGAGTAGCATCAGCATTACTTAAAGTAGTAGTAATAGCAGACGTAACAGCAGGAACCTCTTCCTTCTCTACAGAGTCATCCGAGTTTAGCCTCTGACTGGCAGCCACATGTCTTGGGTCCCTACTTTGCCTGGGATCCCGTCTCTGATTAATAACTGGGGTAGTAGCTGTGCTTTTTGCAACCAGCTGCTCAACTTTTTTACCAAGCTGAAGCAACTGAGTGTTGGCTAAAAGAGATTTAGTGTCGGGTATTTGCTGCTCCTGTTCCTCTAGTTGCTTCTTGGAACCTGGGTCACCCTTAACTTCCTCAAAAATGGAATCATCTTCAGGGTCATAAGCAACATCATCTACCATACCAGTCCTGAGCTCTGGTTGTGTGATGCTTTTAGAGATCATAGAGTCATTAGGCTTTTCTTTACCATATGAAACACTGGGATCATATTCTTCTTCTGGGTCATAAGGTCTATCATCCTCTTGTTCATCTACTTTTTTACCTTTTGTAATGCCAAACTGCTCAACTATGGGATCCAGCAGAGGATCTGAAGGGGACTGAGAAGCTTCAGAATCCTTCTTCTTACCAAACAAGGTCTTCAGGATGGTCTGAAGTGGAGTGGTAGATATGGCAGGAGCTGCTGGGGTGGCCGTGATTGATGGAGAATTACTGCCTGCATTTGTGACACCAGGTGCCTTAACAGAGGACAAAATGGAAAACACTGATGATGCAAGTGGACCAACTGATGACTCAGAACTGCTTAGAGGGGGTGGAGTTCCAGGTGGAGTTGCGCTGATGGGCTCCTGACTGATTCGTATGGCTTTGTCGGGTTTGCTAACCACAACTGGTTTTGGAAGGCCTGTCTCATCATCTCGCTGTGTTTTAGAACGTTTTTCCTCACTTTCCAGAGGCGCTCCAGCACGTTTTTTGTCTTTCTGACAAATTAACAACCCAAGCAGGAGATTTGGACGAGCCGGCTCCAGACCTATCAACAAAACAATAAGACAACTTGTTAAGTTTATTAATACAAATTATTGATACCAATGAAAAAACCTCTAGGAACTATTCATTGTGTTAACCATCTTTGCAAACCTCATGAAAAGAGTAGTTTGTTCCATTAATATATGTAATATATATATATAAAATAAATATGCATAATATATGTAATATGTATAAAAATAAGGGATCTCTTGGTGACTGGAGAATTTGGTGTATATTAATGAACAGACGCATGATAAAAGTGATTAGTCATCACACAATTTAGCATACTGTCAGGTGGATCATGTTCCCTTGGTATGGTCAGAAACACTGGCAGTAATATTGTTAAATCAAATAATATTCATGTACTTTCCAATAAAGTATGCACTACAGTGTACACTGTAGTGAAACTACCATTGAAGATAGCAGATCATTGTGTTTATGTGTAATTTCAGCACAAAAATTGTGTGCTCTTTACCGAACAAATAAGAATAGAATATTATTTTATTAATATTAGAATAAATAAGCAATCTAATGTGCAGAACAGGAAAAAAATTCTATGATTTCTGCAATTTGATGGATTTCAGGGAGGTTATGTCCTCTCTCCAACACTACAACAGAAAACTTACCACAGATACCATGGTGTTTCAGCTGCAGCCAGCAGTGATTACGTCAGTGCTTAAACATCCAATAACCAAAAAAAGAGTACCGAGACATTACCCACTTGGGAACATGCAGCGAGGCCAAAATGAGGAGCACATGTGGACCTAACAATATGGGGCCCAGGTAGGACCTCAGGGAGACAGCACTGCGGACTCCATTTTTTGCCCACAGTGGCCCCAAAGGGGCATGTTTGCTGGCTCATTTCTGTTTTCTACACAAAGGATTATAGCTTTACGCAGGTATTTCCAGGTTGGAATTGGACTAAAATCGAAGTCATTTTCTCTGATTAACCATGAATAAACAGTTATTACAAAATGTGATGCAGCTAGGAAACAAGGATGAGACAAATATCTAGGATTGCACCAATTTTGGATGCATAATGTGCTTTATTAGAAACACACAAATGCCATGATACAGATTATAAGAAGGAAAAAACAACATAACCAAAGAAGAAACAATCATATATACACCTTCAAAAAAAAAAAAACCCCAAAAAACCCTTTTTGCAGAAACCACTGGTGACATGGAACAAGCCCTCTTTTCATGCACAGGACAAGCACCATTAAAGAGGACTGTAAGCACACTTACCTGAGGATTCCACTACACCTATATTTTTAATAAATACTACAAGAAAGCTAACTTACATTAACATTTTTAGCTTCTTGCACAAGCTTACCTGGTCCATCAAAAGGTAAGAGTTTAGAAGGCAAAGGGTCCTTGGAGCTCAGTGGAATAAGGTAAAGGTCTTTGATTCGTTTGTTGCTGTTGGCCACTACGCCAAACCGCTTGCGGCTGCTGAAATAAGAAAACAGGGACACGTATGCAACTTCTTCCTCTTCTGTTGCTGGATGGAAACGGATAAGACAAAGCTCCTGAAAAGCAATGGGACACAAAAATGCCGTCAATCAATAAATGCCTCTGAAGGTAAAATGATCTTAACTTGAAATGACCAAATTTCCCAGAGGAACCTTCCCGAGGGATTAATAAAGTTCTATCTATCAATCTATCTAACTTCACTATTCACCTGCTATGCTATTTTACTGAGTTATGTTAACAGTAAGTACCATCTCTTACTTTTGACAGTGATGTCTTCAGTTTACCAACATAGTCCCAAACTGTGTGTGGTGATATTCTACCACCAATGTGAATGGTATCAGGTAAATCCTGAAAACGAAGAAATACTGACCTCAGCATGTAATTTACAATAATTACCAACATTCACACACATAAAAAGTACCACAAGGAACAAACCTCCTTGAGATGCTCAAAAGACCCAGAGACCAGGTAGGCCTTTGTGACAAACTTAGCAACAGAATGCATGTTGACGAATCCTTTCCACATAATCTCCTGTCCTGACAGGAACAGAGCTGTCTCGCCCTCAGGAGGGGGCTCAGTCGTGCTGCAGAAGAAGAAAAAACACCACCATCAGAAATAACTGAGATTAAATGTTATTTTACGTCTTCAAAGATCAACTGATTCAAGGCTCAATAACCTCTGAGAAAAAAAAGGCATACAAACAAATCCTGTCTAAAATTTGAGTACGCAGCCATCAGAGCACATTTCTGCCATCTAGTATATTTGGACAAATATTCCAGAGGTTAAAAATTACCTACTATAATGGTCCTTCACAGAAAAGCACCAGTTACGCCAAGTGGCTAACATAACCACTACTAATTTTAACAAGTAACATGTAACAAAAAAAATCTGTGGACTTGAATAATGACATACTGAAAAATCTCCTGAAATTGAAGAGTGTATTATGAACCAATGAAAACTTCAGACACAATCTACCTGGACGCACTAGCCCCATAGTGCCACGAATCTGTTGAAGTGACTTGTTTTGGCATCACAGGTTTAGGTAGAGACACAGGAGCTGGGGGTGGCATAGGCAACAGCCCCTTCGGGTCCACCACAGGCACTTCAGAGGGCAGATGAGTGGCAACAGGCACGGTGACTGGTGCCCCAACAGGCACGGTGACTGGTGCCCCAACAGGCAAGGTGACTGGTGCCCCAACAGGCAAGGTGACTGGTGCCCCAACAGGCAAGGTGACTGGTGCCCCAACAGGCAAGGTGA
>JAQMCW010000016.1:12700671-12724899 GCA_030068335.1 Chrysichthys cranchii | reverse complement strand
TTACTCTCACTACCATTTCCACTTTCTTGGGATCCATAATGAAGGCTTATAGAGCAAAAATGCAGAGAAACACAACACAAAATGCGTTGAACATCTTCACGCTTCGAGTGCTTGACCGGAACTGAATATTTGGGCCGTGAAGCATCGGTTGGCTTTTTGTATGTCAGTGAAGGATTTCTTCATCGGTCAGTACAAAATCTGCTCAGGAATTTAGTTCGTACGAAGATTTGTTCACCATCCAATGCGTTCGTGAACTGAGGGTCCACTGTATTTACAAACAGCATGCAAAATAATGTAAATAACCCTATCCATATTAGCTGTTATAGACATTAAAAAAAAACAAAAGTCTTTTTTTTTTCTTCTTCTTCTTTTTTTTTTTTTTTACTGAGCGTCCACCTTGTATATGGACTTGTATGTTAATATAACGAATAATGTATTGCGACGAATGCATTCGATATGCTAGACATGCTAAAAGTCTAAAAAGCTTGGTTGACATTTTGTATACTGATTAATCTTTCAAGGGTCGTGATGCATTTATGAATCGGTACTTTTTCAAACCCCTAGTTAATAGTATTTTGACATTTTGACATTTGTTTTCCCCATGGTAAAATGGTATTTTGTACATTGTGTGTGTCCTTATTGTCAAAACTTATTGGTGGATTTTATTTGAATCATTTCACTGAAGTTGAACTTGCTTTCCTGCACATTTATCTAGTTTCTAGTTCTAGTTTGGAGGGTGCGTGCGTGTGTGTGCGCGCTGCAGTTTCAGTAATAGAGCCATTTTATAAGCTTCTCATGTACACACATGCTTAGCACATGTCGGCTTGTCGGGAGTACAGTCAGTTGTCTCTTCGTTACCTGTTTTAATAATTTCCCCCCTCCCTCCTTGTGTTTTCCTTTCTATTTGATGGGGACGAGTGATGACAGGGCATATCGAGTGAAATTTGATTAGGTGTCCAATGTCTGTGCCAAACTGGTTCCCATTTTTTAGCCACTTGTTTATCGTGTTCTCCATTTTGTTTGAGACGGAAAAAGAAAGAACATTGTTTCCAGAGGTTTTGCCCGAGGATGGCAGTTTTTGTGCGTGTGCGCGTGTGTGTGTATGTGTGTGTTTAAGTGTGCGAGATGTTTGTTGTTGGGAGAGTGTGCCTCAGCTCACATTTCATGCAGTATTTCAGGCTCTGCCAGAATGTCCCAGTTATTCTGGGCCTCAATGAGCCTCTACTCCACACCACAGCAGGACACACACAGAGCGACACGAACATTTTCTCCCTCTTCCTCCTTCATCTGATTCCTCTCACTTTGAATTATTCACTCTTGATGTGACTTTACGAGAGCGATGCCTCACATGTGGTACGCAGGTGCTGCTCATGTTAATGTTCGGCATATCTGGTGTATGATTTACACCATGCGACCGTGACACTAAGCCCTATAAGATGAAGGCTTGTAATGGTGCATTAGTCTCATGTGGTCATATGGAGCAGACATGAGTAGTGTGCTTACAACTTTTGTACGCTGCATGCACCAACATGCAGTGTGCTAACTTTCATCTGTGGCGAGGGGGGAAAAAAAGAGAAAAGAAAAGAAAAGTGGTCTAAAATCAACGTTTTATGACGCACTGCAGTTTCTGGTCCTCATTTGTTCTCCACTTTATGGTTCGTTTAAAAGTATGTACGTTTAGCACATGCTCCAAACATGCAAGTGCCTTGAAACTCAAGCCTATCTGATTCTGATTATATGACTTGGTGCTTGGGTTATGATTGGTTAACTAAATTTGCATGTTCTAACATTTCAACAGGGACTGTCAGTGCTTTTGTAAAATATCAAATTGAATGTTAATTATGAGCTTAATTTGCAAAAGCAAATTATTTGAGCATAACCTGTTTGGGGGGAAAAAAACTGAGGGACAGCTTTGTGTTTTAGATAATGTTGATGGACAAAACTGTAGTGTTCATGGTGAATTTTTATATGACTGACCATTTTTAAACAAATTGCTAAGATTACGAGGACGCTACGGTGGCCCATAAGTGCAAAACCCATGAACAAACCAACAAAAAAAACCCACAACAAAAAATCATTACATTACATTTCAATCATTTGGCAGACGCCCTTATCCAGAGCAACTTACATTTTTATCTCATTTATACAACTGAGCATTTTTGAGGTTAAGGGCCTTGCTCAAGGGCCCAGCAGTAGCGACCCTCTGATCAGTAGCCCAACATCTTAACCCCCTGAGCTACCTCCTCCATTTTAGAAAATACTAAATTACGACGTGCAACTGGAGTAAGTTATGCACTAGATTCGCTGATGCCTAAAAATAGCCCAATGATGCACCGTTGTAATGACATACCGTTGTTATGACGTCATAATGACGTCCTAGTTAGCAAATGATGCCTACGGTCATCAAGATGGATTTTAATCTGCGTCTTGCGATGTCCTGTAAATTTCCACCACGTAAAAACATGAAAACAAATCAAAATCTCAACAACAAAACCAAAAACCACAACAGTTTAAACTCAAAACGTAAGTGGAAGGTTCGTAATGAACATCACACACTTGCAGCTGATTGGCTACAGCACACGTCAACCTGGCCTGCTGTTTCCAGTCCTCATGGGGCATATGATGTTCAATTCACATGCTAACATGGTTTTGGTGTTACGTTCAAGCTCCTGAATTTGCTGTTTGTTGTTACTTTTGTTGTTTTTGTAAATTGGTAAGTGTTTCGCACTTATAGGTCATCGTAGGATGCAAATTAAAATCCCAGAACCCAGCTCAATGATGTCACGATGACATTGTTTGTTAATTGAGAAGGCCTTGTTACAACTGTACAATGTCATTTGGCTCCTTTCAGCTGCCCAAGAGTATAATTTGTGCTATAAAGCAGTCAGTGTTAAAGGGCAGCACCCCCACACGATGATTTTTTATTTTTTTGGGTTAAATTTCCACACACTCAATCCGTGAAAAGGCAAGTTCAAATTACGTCCCCGTCTCACAAATCTCCTCTCATGATTAATCAATGCGACCTGCTTCTTACGCTTAGGTGTTAACACATAGCTAATTGTAATCTATAAATGATTACATATTACAACAAAAGGTATGAAAAGTGAAAGGACAAAGTGACCCAATCGGGGGTAGACGTATGGCAGCACATTATTTTCATATCCTATGTGAGCAGTTCTTACTTCTGACAAGTTAGTGAATTATTTAATGTTAGCAAAAAATCTTAACCGTAAACGTTCAAAATTCTTAATAAAAAAAACATGATTTTGTTTACCATTGATCATATGTATATCTTTAGCTAGCTGGCTAATAATAGAAACTTAGCTAGTAAACATTGCAGACTTGGATGATTAGCTAGCTGGCTAAAACTGCAAACTTAACTAATGTAAGTAAGCTAAACAGCTTGCTAACTTGCCTATAGCTGTTATAGTTCTTGAATATTATTTAACAGATTTAGCTGCCTTTTAGATAACTCACCGAGAATAATAATTAGAGTTAAGCCTCTTGGGTGTCGAAATCCCCCTTGTAAAGGGAGAAATGGAAGAAAGTTTACAAAGTGCTAACTAGCCAGCTAGCGGTTTCTGACAGGATGAGAACATGCTAGTCTTTTGGACTAGCATATCATGGTTATTCAAATATCCCGGCTTTTAAAAATGTAAATTCTCCCATTTTAGGATATTTTCATATCATTATCAACCCTTTCACACCTTGTTTTCTAGAGGGAAGATGATTATTCTTTTTTTTTTTCTCTCTCTCTTTTTTTTTTTTTGCTCTACATATTCCTGAGATAAGTGACCTACTGCATACTTGGGCCACATATACTTTATTTACATATTTCATACATATTTGAATGCCTGTTTAGTCTACTGCACAGGTGAGTGCTTTACAGCTCGTGTCTTCTCAATAATGCAGCTTTAGCTCGGTGTGTTCTCGCTGTGCGTGGCCTGTTGGCGTGCAGCTGCAATCTGCTCACGGAAGCTCCCTGAGGCATCTAGGTCCGTGTGTGTTAGCATAATGACAGGAAGCAGCTCCATAAATAATGCAGGTATGGGCCAGGGGAATGATGGGAAACGAAGACGTAAACGGAATCTGCGCAAACCGTACCCCAGGCACGTCACAACCTCGTCACCGCTGAAACTAAACGACTTAAATTTCACAAGTTTAATAAAACACTGAGCAGTTTGGGAATAAGCAGCCTACAGAGAGAGAGAGAGAAAAGAAACATGAACCAGAAATGGAACGAAGGCATCAGACAGTTGTGCAGCTCAGTACGTTCACGCGGCTGTCTCCACAGCTCGCAGGCTTTTAATAGAAGAAGGAAGTGATGACGTGAAGGTGTGTGTATGAGGAGCGAGTGTGAAGAGGACACAAACAGGATGCCTGCTTTTACTTCTTCCTGTTTCGGACGTTCTAGATAATTCTCCCATGAAGGCAGCTGCACCTTGTACGAAGCTTAAATGGAAAAAGTGAAAGCGTCTTGCGTTCGATAAAAGTTTATTTAGTATTATCGCAAACTGTGAAGGCGCGGTGTATCGTGGTGTTGAATAACATATAACTGCAGTTTATTTTAACTAAAAAAAAATTTTAAAAAAGGAAGTTCAGTAATACGTTGTATAGCACATCAGGCATATTTTTTTCTTTAAAGAAAGAAGCTTAAAGTAGGCCTGGATAAATACTCTTTAGCAGTGGGGTCAAAACTGTTAACTTGACATTTAGTTGTAATATTCATATTTTTACATTTATAACAGGGTTTCTCCGTACTCTTGTAAACTGGTTTGGTGAGCAGGAGTGTCAACTCAGTTCGTGACAACACATAGTAATCTCCACTTAGCTTTGGACTAAACACACCAGAGATAAGAGGATGACGTGGAACATGTAAATTTATGCCCCAGAGCTTTTATGCTAGGCTAGTGGCTCTGCTAGCTAACTTGGCTAATCGTTCCTAAGAAATGAATTCTTCATTGTTAAGTGTAGATATATTTTTTCGACCTGTTTGATGTACTTTCCTGTAACATTGCCTTTTTGTATTAGGTATTTCAGGCGGAATTACTGTTCACATATTTTTCTAAGCATTAATCGAATCCTATTCTAATATTTATGCACGCAAAATGAGACGCAACATTAAACCATGAGCTGTGCAGTGTGTTGAGGTGTCTGAAGTGAACTTTAGACTCTTTACAGCAGACACACGCCACCAAATTCCACTTTTGTTTTTAATTCGAGTGGCGAGTTAGCGTAAGGCATGTTTAACTAGCTTAACTAGCTTAACTAGGATTTTAGCTCTCTCTCCTTACTATAGTCAAAGTCCTGCGCGGGATTGTATGTATGCCTCTTTGGTCGAAAGAAAAGTTTTGGCAAACTGATCAAATCAAGCTCAAACAGGTTGATGAGATGGCACAGGAAGCGTCTCAGTTTTTACAGACATTGACGGAAAAAAATTCTTTTTGTTTCGCCAGATCACACAGCCCAGTCATTTATACTTTTCCAATAACAGCATGTCCCACCGCTGCAATTTACCAACACTAACAGGTTTCATTTTATCAAAGAATGACTAACCATCTTGCAAGCGAACTAGCAAACAAACTCCTTATTGTCTTTGCAAAATTTCTGAGTTTCATTACTGAAACGTGCTCATGTCTAAATGTGACAAATGGAAGCTAGTTCATGCCAAGATCTATACATTATTTAATTTTCAAGTACACCAAACTAGCCTAACGTTGCTAGCATTGGGTGACTTAGCTCGCTGGCTCGGAAGAATGCAGAGATGTCCTTAGGCTTTTTAGAAAAAAATATCGTTCTCAGCGTTAAAAATACATGCATCTAAACAATCTAGTGTTGTACGTGGACTTAAATTTATTAAACTGACATATTCTTGGCTGTTTTTTAAATCACCCAAACCACTTGCATTAAAAAAATATATATATTTAGGTATTATTACACAAGTTTGCAAAAGAATCGTTTTAAAAAAAAAAAAAAAGGAGGAAAAGTATCCATCCCTTGTAAGACAAGGTGAAAGAAAGTGTCAAGAAACAAAAACTGACTTCTGAACAGCATGAGAAATGCTTTCCATAGTCGTTGATATAGTGTTGTAATATGTCTCTCTTTTCTCTTGTGTGTTTCTCTCTGGAGCAGCGCTGGTGGCCTTGCTGAAGCCGTAGATGCCCTCTGGGTCTTTAATCAGAGCTTCCACGTTGTCACTCAAAGGTAACAAAGTGTGATGCTGCGTCTAAAAACAGTAATCCCTATGATGTTTGTAATGCTGATCAGGGATCAGGTTTTGTGCTTTACAGTACTGATCTCAGTCAGTGCAAAGCTTCTCTAGAAACAGGTTATATAACGTGCTCAAATTCGTTATTGATCATTTGAGCCTGTGATCTGAATCGAGCACTGAGCTGCACTTGTGTAATTGTGTTGAAAAGACTTTATCCTGGCCTTCTTGCTGAAATTGTATCCATCCAGTGACTCTCGGCGTGTATTTTGCAGGATGTGAGGTGGAACGGAGTGGATGTCATCATTCTTCGCCGCTGCAAAGGTGAGTGGGGGAACGGGATGAAAACGGACGGATCCGGAGATAGAATGCATGGAAAGATGGAGAGGGGGATTGGGAGGGGGGAGGGTGACAGAGTTTGTTGTGTGATATAAAGTGCGTATTACTGAGTTGTACATGTCTGGACAGGCACTGCAGCGAGTTGCATAAAAGTCGCCGTTTCGTCCTGCCGTTTCGACTCGCGAATGATGAACTCATGCAGGAATGCGTGGCTCTGTTTGTGTGGAAGGGAAGGGAAGGGGAAGGGTGGGTGTGCGTCTGTGTGTATGTGTGCGAGGCCAAGGGGAAGAGTGTGTGACCTGATGGCCTGTTCTCAGAGGTTTCCGCTGAACTCTGAGAGGGGTCATTCACGAGACAAGGCTATGCTAACAATACGTACATACACACACACATACACACACACACACACACACACACACATTTATGTTACTATCCATTTGAGGACCCTCCACTGGGAATTAATAATTCAGTTAATTAATGCTCACCTGCATCTGAATCTAACCCTGAACTCGATTGGTAAGCAAACCTTCTAGCCTTCTAGGTTTTTTTTTTTCTTCCACTATCCTTATGGGGACAGCAAGATGTAAAAGCGTACACACATGAATATCCATACTATTTAGCAAGAGAAGGATAGCCAATACAGACTTGGGACTGTCTTTCTTTCCGAAGTTACTTACAGTATTTAGTATCTGAATATTAACAAAGCAGTAGGTAAACTATGAAAGGTGAAAAATCAGCAAAAGTCGCTTTCGTAACCAAGGAAATTTGTCACATAAGAAAAATATTTCCGATTCTTTTCATTCGCCCCCGCCCACCCCCCACAATAATGTTTCCTTTTCACTGATGTGTAGCTAGATTTTTTTCGTTTGTTATGCAAGTCCAGGAACCAGGAAACTTGTTTTCTGCCATCTCGAAAACAGGCTGAATTCCAATTCGCTGTATGTGCTGACTACATGGGGTCTAACATTATGGTAGTGTAAAGCACGGTTATAGTTTCAACCATAGGATGTGTATTTAATTACACACAGCTATTAAAGCAAGTCGATTTCCCACAGCGAACAGTTTCGGCCATTGAGCTAAAATGTTTGGGAAATGTTTGTATAATATAATAGTATAAAGTGACTGAAAGCAGAAGGTGAAATCCTAAACACGCTTATGTATTAGGCATAGTTAATATGATCATTTACAGTAAGGGAATTAGTTCTTGTATGCCTTTACACAAAGAGGAGTTTGAGGACTACGTAGTAGTACGAACAGTAGTATGAGCTGTTGTCAGAACGATTCTGCAGTGGGAAGTGAAGATGTGCAGGTGAGAGGGAAAAAAAGAGAAGAGAGAGCGAATTGTGCGCAGTAGAGAGCTGGAGGGAGGGAGAAAGAGGTGTGTGATAAGAATGGTAGTAAACAACAGAATTGGGCGAGTGAGTACGTGTAATACGAGCCTGTGCGGTGATCTTGCAGGCGTGTGATCTTGCAGTCCTGTTCAGCGCTGATAAACAGAAGAGAAAGAAGACATTTACGGTACGGGATTGCCTGAGAGTGAGAAAATCGTGAACCTTTTTGCTCATGAAATACACACTTTAGCATCAGCGCCCCCCCCCCAAGTCTTTTTCTTTTTTTTTTTTTTTCTTTCTTTGTGAAACTGCCTTTTAAATGCTATCGATCCCTTCGACTTTGCCTCATTATGAGGATCCACACTGTGCTCCAGCTTCCGGAGGGAGAGTATTGACCCTCTGTGAGTCGGGACTGCAGAGAAACACACACGCTGAACGAGGGATGACCCATTTCTCCTGGGGCCCTGCTTCACTCAGTCATCATCAGTGTATACACACACACGCGCGCGCTTGCTCGCTGTCTCCCTCAGCTGGAACATTCCTCACTTTCGACTAAATGTGGGAATACTTCGAAATAAGCTGCCTGATTCACTCTCTCACATACACACACACTTACGCATGCACACACTGATGCACTTAGATCATTTCCTACATTCCTTAATTCTGAGGTAATTCTCTTTCGTTTACATTCCATATGCACCATTTAGTCTGTTTGTGTGCTTATGTGTGTTTCTGTGTGTGTATATATACAGTAGGTGCTGATATGTGTTGAAGATGAGTGGACCAGGGGAGAACTCTCTGGAGCCATTGGGCTACGACCGGAAACGTAAACTCTCCACTTGTGACACACCAGGACTAGGGTAAGTGTGTGTGTGTATGTGCTGGCGTGTGTGAATCAAGATGTACAGATGTATAAGATGTAAAATATCACACAAAGCTGATCAGTTTTTGAACACACATGTTATGTCTTCATCCAGGTGCGATAAGCGTCGGAGAGAACAGGAGTGCAAATACATCGAGGAGCTCGCCGAGCTGATCTCGGCTAACCTCAGCGACATCGATAACTTCAACGTCAAACCGGACAAATGTGCCATACTTAAAGAGACAGTACGCCAGATACGGCATATTAAAGAGCAGGGTAGGGAAACAATGGTGCAGCTTTATATCACTATGCATTTCATTACTAATATGGGTTTTTGTTTGTTTGTATTTTATGGAGAGAAAAAAAAAACCTGAGACCTAGTGGGTGTGTTTGTAAAGTGCTGCCATCTGGTGGTGGTTGTACAACACTAACTTGATGCAACAGATGCATGGCAACTTTGTGTCATTTTCCATTTTATTTTAAGCTGAGAGACGCGCAGGGATGACGGTGAATCGACTGTTGTCTTTTTTTCTTTCTTTCTTTCTTTTTTTTTTTCCAATTAAAGTAACAATATCATGACACGGTGTAAAACATTTTGACTGGGTTCAAATCAAGCAATACCTGATGACGGTGTGACAAAATAATTGTGAAGATGTTATTTATACACTACAGCCATCTGTGAAGTTGGCAGGACCAGCAACGGAAAAGTTGTTAGGTCTGATGTTTGTGCTGTAAAAGTCATTGTTTGTACTAGTGAATTTTTTTTAGATTGTAAAAGTAAACAGTTGTGCAGAATAGAGGAAATAAATCAAATAAAACATAGGAAAGAGAGACCAACTCTGTGTCTCAAATTACAGTGCTGTGTATAGTGATAGATAATGAACATTTTTTCAGCTGCTTGACCATGCTCATGCTGTTTCTTCACAGGAAAAGGTTCATGCGGTGATGATGATGTCCAAAAGGCAGACGTGTCCTCTACAGGTCAAGGGGTCATCGACAAGGACCATCTAGGCCCTCTGCTGTTGCAGGTAAATAAAGATCACTGGGACATTTACTCGACATGTTTGATCCTTTTTATGTGTGTCCTTTTTGCCTCAATCTCTCTCTTTTTCTTTCTCGTTAAGGCGTTGGATGGCTTCCTGTTTGTGGTGAACCGAGAGGGAAACATCGTGTTTGTGTCCGACAACGTGACACAGTATCTGCAGTACAAGCAGGAGGAGCTGATCAACACCAACGTTTATAACATCCTGCATCAGGAGGACCGTGAGGAGCTGCAGAAAAACCTGCCCAAAGCCAGTGGTACATCCCTTTTCCATTTACGTCCTGATATGTATTTAGCGTTGACGTTTCCAGGCTAAAATCTGTTGTGTGTGTGTGTGTGTGTGTGTGTGTGTGTGTGTGTGTGTGTGTGTGTGTGTGTGTCTATAGGAGCAAATGGTGTTTCGTGGACTGGAGATGCCTCTCGTCAGAAAAGCCACACCTTTAACTGTCGGATGCTGGTGAAGTTCGGCCATGGAGGCCCCGGAGCAGAGGATGGAGCAGGAAGGCCACGTTATGAGACCATGCAGTGTTTTGCACTTACCCAGCCTAAAGCCATGATGGAGGAGGGCGAAGGTGCAGTTCTTCTCCACAGAAGCACAGACACACCCCTATATAAACTTTCTCACACTGTTCATGCTGTTGGCTTTCTTACAGTCCTTGAGATTGAACAATAAGTGATTAAGCGTACATGTGTGTCCAGATCTGCAGTCTTGTATGATCTGTGTGGCGCGGAGAGTGACCGCACTGGAGCGCACGGAGAGATTCAGCACCAGACACGAGCTCTCAGGTGAGCGTATCAGGTTTTACACTGTAATTCGTTTATGACTGCAGGTGTGCTGCGGTCTCCTCATGGATTCTTATACATTGTTGAGGTTATTGGCATGTGGCTCAGGGTCGTGATTTTGCTCACAAATCTACGTGTGCATGTGCATATCCTTTTAAAACAGGTAAGCTGATTGAGATCGAGCATCAAAGCTCCTTACACACCACTATGCGTCCCGGCTGGGAGGATCTGGTGCGCAGGTGTTTGCAGATGTTCCTGAATCACAGTGAAGGCCAGCCCTGGTCATGCAAACGACACTACCAGGAGGGTAGGCATAAATCCATGAGAAGCTCTCACCTTTGCAATGCAAGAAAGCCAGAAGTATAGTATAAGGGTATTCAGTAGTAGACGTTTTACCCAATTTATTCACATGTGTGAGGAAAGATGGAGCTATAATTCTCTCAATTAATGAAGAGTTGTTGGATATTAATGATGCATCATGTAGGAACCATCTTGGTGTTCCCTGTATTCCATGATCTTGGAATCGGGCCTAATTCTCGCAATTTCTCTCCCTAGCTTGTATAAATGGTCAAGCGCAGACTCCACTGTACCACTTTTCCCTTTCTGACGGAACTCCAGTAACTGCACAGACACGCAGCGTGCTCTGCCGAAACCCAAATACCAACGATCCTCACAGCTACCTCTCCACTCACCTACTGCAGAGGTTTGACTTCATTCCTTTCTTCTTAATATGATCGTATCTATGTAAAATCATATAGGTTTTTGTGCACTTCCACTGACATAGCCTTAAAGTTATGAAATGATTTTTGTTTAGGGGAATTAATTAGGCTGAATAAATTGTCAGTGCAGAGGTATTGCTTCTTTTATTTTCTTATTTAAAACACAATTTGGGTGACTTCAGGTGCATTGCTTTTATTCCTTTAGTGTAGAGATTAGTGTACTTCACTTTCCGTCTCATATTAGAGAAGCTCATGCCTTTTGGTATTCACTTTCCTCTTACACGATTACTGATAAGATCTCTGGTGCCCATTTATTTGCCAGCAACTTTATTATTGCTTCCATTAGTGTATTGTCCATTGATCTCCTTCTTTAGGGTACATTTTGAATATACACTTAACTCCCTGGATGTATTATGAATTGTGTACAAATGTATTTTGATCCGCTTTAATTTATAGCTGTTTAAATGTTACATTTTCCCATACTGAGACCCTGCTGTGGTCTTACTCACCCACATTTTTTCCTTTTCTTTTAGGGAACAGAATGGTTACAGGCCAAACCAGGGAGGTGTAATGCGTTCCCAAGTAATGGGTGGTGCCAACCATAATTCCCAAATGAACATGACTCCTGGTGGGCAAATGGGCATGGGCAACGCCAGAGGCTACGGCATAAATGACTCAGGGCATATGGGACCTAGAGGAGGTCCTTTGTATGGCCCTGTGAACAGAATGAATCAGATGAACTCAATGCATCAGATGAATCAAATGAACCATATGAACTCGATGAACCAGATGAATCAGATGAACCAGATGAATCCGATGAATCAAATGGGTTCCATGAACCAGATGAACCCTATGAATCAGATGAATCAGATGAACCCTATGAGCCAGATGAATCAGATGGGGCATCCCGGAATGAATCAGCACCCACAGCACTTCCATAGCGGTGGATATGGGCTGGGCATGACAAGTCCATCCCATGGTAGCCCAGGTATGAACCCGTCTCAGCAGAGCATCATGGGATCTCCACGAATACGAGGAAGCCCCAAGATGGGAGCCAGCCCATTCTCTCCAGGAGGTATGCACTTTACATGTACATATATGCATCTGTCTCCTGTACTTGTCATGTAGTTAGAACTGCCATTAAATAAGACAGTTGTACTTTTTGCTAGGATTCTGTTTTCTTATGCTTTTCTGCACCATCATATATCTTTGGCAGGTATGCACTCTCCTATGGGGCCTGTTGGAATGACTGCTGGTAGTGGCTCCTCTGGTGGCAGCACTTTCTCAAGCAGCTCCCTCAATGCCCTCCAGGCCATCAGTGAGGGAGTGGGCTCCTCCCTCCCCTCTGCTCTCGCCTCCCCTTCTCACAAATCAGACAGCTCTCCCAGCATCAACTCCACTCAGCCTGGTCAACCAAATCAGTCTGGGGCCAGTAAAGGGCCTCATATGGGTGAAACAAAGAGCCCTGCTAGTACTCCTAGTACAGGGACGGACCAGCAACATGCGAACACATCAGAAACCTCGACAGACAAGCCAGATAGTCAGTGTAACAAAGATGGCCAAACTGGAGCTGACATGCAGCGGAAGGGTCCAGAAGGAAAGGGCCATAAGAAGCTCCTCCAGCTGCTTACGTCTCCACCAGAAGAGCTTGCCTTGGGAGCAGGAACTGGCGGGCCCCCTTCTGGACGTGCTTCCACTCCCATTGGTGCTGACTCAAAAGAGGCTGGAGGTTGCATTACGAGCCCGTCTTCCACAGGTGTATCTTCATCATCATCATCTGCTTCATCAGGAGGTACCACAGTGCAGCATGGTTCAGGATGCGTCTCATCTACGGGCTGCATGGGCGGACATCTCTCGTCTCACTCACTGCAGGAGAAACACAAGATTCTCCACAAGCTCTTGCAAAACGGCAACACGCCGGACGATGTGGCACGCATCACAGCTGAGGCCACTGGGAAGGTCAGCCTTGGTTCTGAGCACCAGGGAACAGAGTGCGTAGGTTTGGAGATCAAGCAGGAGCAGCACAGTCCGAAGAAGCCAAACGCTCTACTCCACTATCTTCTCAACAAAGATGACACCAAGGAGACTGGCATGGAGAGCAAGCCAGGACTGGATGAGCTGGAGGGTCGTGGGGTTGGCACAGTCGGAGTCACAGCCACAGACTCCAGCAGCCAGGATAGCAAGATTAAAACCGAACCGCAAGATGAGGTACGCCAATATGCAGTGATGGGTTTTTGGGATCACACGTTAAACTGTATTTTAGTGAGACTTAATCACATCCCTGTTCCTGTTAGTATTCTGACCTTCTGATCTCACCCACCCCATTCCCACAACTATTTTTATTTGTTTCTCAATGTTTCTGTTGAACCAGAGTGGCTAAAATTTTTTAAAAAATCTAAAATATGCCCAAATAAGTAATGTAAACTACAGCAACCAATAATTACTGAAAATCAGTAATGTGACCCTGCAAGCATCCAAACTTCCCAGAGGAACCTTCCCGAGGGATTAATAAAGTTCTGTTTATCTAACTATCTATCTATCTATTTATCTATCATATCTGACACAAACATTGTTTTTTAATGTTCCACATGATCCTAGTCCCGATGCACGCCTCAAATTGCTGCTTGCATATTTGTGCAAACTCTGATTCACTGATAATATTTACAGATTATTAAAATATTTTTGTTCTTCCAGTTACAAAGCCTAGAGAGCATTCTAGGAGGCTTGAAACCTGGTTCTGGGATGTTTGGTGATTCTGGAAACACAGATGGAGAAAATAAGAAAGGGAATGGACCCAGTAATGCTGCCCACGGTAAGGCCTGACCTCGGCTCTTCAGTTTCACTGTGTACAACAGATAACCGTCAGAGATGTTAATAAGGTTAAAAGATCTGAAGAAGCTCATATTATTCAACAGTACATGACTTGACCCAAATAATTTATCTCAATTTCTTTCCCTGGTGTAGACCATGAGGGTGCAGGTATGGGCCCCGGGTCTCGAGTGCCCTTCCAGAGAGCAATGTCTGTGGATAGTAAACCATTTACTGGGGCAAGAGGGACAGGCAGGAGAAGTGCCCCCTCCTCACTCATTAAACAGGAAAGCTTGGACAGCCACTTGGGCATGGGTGAGGAGAAATATTCCACATTAATATTAAGGGTTACATGTCTCGTTCTGAGATTTGATATTGACAGTATTTTGATATTTAATGTTTTGCTTAATTGAAAGCCTTTTCTCATCATTTCATCCTTTCCTGATCTCTTGCCCTGTCCACAGGAGGTCCTAACAGGCAAATGGGTATAAACCAGATGCCACCTATGATGGGACCAGGTGATTGGAGGATGCCAGGCGCAGCAGGGAGCAGTCCAGGAGGCTCGAATGGGCACCCCGGCATGGGTTGTCCAGGTATGGATCCCAATCCCAAGGGAATGATGGGAGGTCCCCTGATCAACAGGTCAAACAGTGTACCAACACCCAGATCCATGCTTCAGCAGCAGTTAATGGATATGGGTATGTTGTTATGCGAACGTGAATAGAATTATCATAACGTTTGAGGGAATGGTTTGATAATTAGTATGCTGGGGGCCTGGGAAGAGTTATCCTTTGTGTTGAATGTGTACGTTTGTGTGCACACAGGTCCAAATGAGATGGGGATGAACACATTCAGAGGGCAGCCACATCCTCCTCAGTCTCCATCATGGCCAGAGTGTGGCATGGGCATGGAGGGACCCCCGAATGCAAACAGGTTGAAGCTTTTATCAGTTAGCCATATACAGCGTTATGGATTAGTTACTGCATTTATCATGAAGGCTGGTCTGGTAAATTGGACCCAGCCAACTGACTTGAAATTGCAAATGACAAACCTCCCGAGCACAACACTGAAAACAACTTTTTAGTCCAGTGTAATGATCATATCTATGCTTCCATGTCACTTATATTCTTTTTTTGTTTTTTGTTTTATTTTTTTTGTTTTTTTAACGTGCATGTTTAGCTTGCCATTTGCCAACCCCTTGGATGATCTGCTTGCTCCGCCATCCACCACTGAAGGGCAGAGTGACGAGCGAGCTCTGCTTGACCAGCTCGACTCCCTCCTCAACAACACTGACAACCTTGGCCTGGAGGAGATCGACCGAGCGCTTGGGATCCCTGATCTCGTTGGCCAGGTCTGAGAAGAATGCCATATTGTAGATTGTGTAGTGGGCAGATCTTATGATTTATTAACAGGACATGAGGGTTATTGGGCGGTATCTCAACAGATGCGTTTTATATGGATATGTTTTGATCAGTGACACATTCCAGTGATTTGATAGGCATAATGTGTTTGCCTGTGTAACACTACATTACATGTAATACAAGCTCAATGTTGTCCTCTCACAGGGCCAAAACACAGAGCAACCCGCAACTCCGACAGATGCTTTCCCAGGCCCAGCTCCTGATTCATCCATGAATATGGATCCAAAGGTCATGTATGGAGCAGGTTATCCTGGTCCACCTTCCATGGGCATGCAGGGAGGCTATGGGCCTGGGCCTGGGCCTGGACCTGGACCTGGTCCTAATCCTGGTCCTGGTCCTGGTCCTGGTTCTGTCCCAGGTCCTGGCCCCGGTCCCGGCCCCATGCAGGGCCATCCAGGACCAGCATTTAACCCAATGATACAGCAGATGGGTGGGATGGTAGGCTTGAACCCCCGCACGGCCATGATGCGTCCACGCATGATTAATGCTAAGCAGCCACTCAGACTGCATCTTCAGCAGAGGCTTCAGGGACAGCAGGTGAGAGATCGAGATATCAGGCATCGTGACGTCTCTTTCAACAAGAGACAAGCAATGATGATTAGAGCCATAACATAAGTGTATCCTGCCAGGAAAGAAAATTCACCTGACAGTGTTTTCATTTTACAGTTTATGAACCAGAGTCGACAGGGCATGGCAATGAAAATGGAGAATGCACCTGTGCCAAACCCTGGAGTGAGGCCTGCCATGCAGCCTGGGATGCAACCTGGCATGGGAGGACAGGTATGTCACTGCTCGTGCACAAAACAATTTCACATCACATCATCTCGACACATGTCCAGTGCTGAGTAAAAAAACAAAACAAGAAGTTTGAGTTAATTGCCAAAAATATGTACTACTGTGGTCATTTATACCGGCCTTAAGTAAGCTTTGTAGCTTGATGAGCTTACTGACTGCTTCTCCATTTCTCTCTCTCTCTCTCTCTCTCTCTCTCAGCCTAGTTTTCTGAACGCTCAGATGTTGGCTCAGCGAAATCGCGAGATGATGCAGATGAGAAGGCAGAGGATGATGATGATCATGCAGCAGCAACAGCAGCAGCAGCAGCAAGCCGCAGCTGGAGGCTTCAGCCCCCCTCCCAACGTTACTGCTCCCACTGGCATGGACAGCCCCATGGGAGGGACACCCATGAACCAGCCTGGCCAACAGCCGTTTAACTATGGAGGGAACTATGGTGCGTTAACATCTAGTATCATTAGAGTAATAAGAAAATGATTGATAACCCATTGTCTGTGCTATAGTCATACAGCAAATTAAATTATTGGAATGATCAAATGATGACCACATGCTTGTGTAAGGTGTCAACAGATTAATGCCTCTGTGGTGTGATTACAGCTATGGGCCAGCAGGGTGACCCCTCGTTCATGGCCGCCGGCAGCAGCCCACCTAATATGATGGCCGGACGTATGGGGGGCCCGCAAAATCCCATGATGCAACAGCACGCTCAGAGCGGACCCATGTACCAGTCAGCAGAAATGAAGGGATGGGCGCAGGGCGGCATGCCCATGAATAAGTGAGTGGCAAAATCTAACAATGTTATGGCTGTGTAAAGCCCTTTGCAATTTGTTGTTTAAGTAATAATGCTGTTTAAATTTTATATATACATATATTTTACCAATTTATTATTATTTATTTGTCTGTTTGGTTTATTTATTTATTTGTTTGTTTATTTTTTAAATCAATTCCCTGCCTGATTTTGTTGTTCTTTTGGTTTTGTTTCTTAGTTCGTACCCTCAGCAGCAGCAGTTTGCCCAGCAGGGGGCACCAGCACAATATGGGGGCATGATGATGAACGGAGCCATGCAGGGAGGAGTGAACGGGCCAGGACAGATGATGCCGATGCAAAGCCAGATGGCAATGAACCCCATGGGCATGGGTCGCATGCCACTGGGTCCTGATCAGGTACACACTATTAGCAAATGTACATTAGAGACCTTTCAGTTGTTTGGTTTTAATTGCTCTCTCCCCCTCTCTGGTGCTCTTTCCATCTCTCTTTCTGTCTCTCTCATGAGAGTCTGAGCACTTTATTTTACCCAGTAGCCCTTGGTGGTAGAATTTCAAAGCTAATATTCAGCAAACAGGCAAAAAAAATTTAACTGTCGACCCTTAATTGTATCCATCAACTTGTGTTTGGTATTGGTTGTTTTGCAGAAGTACTGAAGCAGAGCACCGTTTCAGCGAGAGAGTAAAGCAGAGCAGAGTCGTGTCGCACACTGAGCAAACCCTGAAAGCGGACACACGGCACCGCCCAGCCACTGCTGCAAATGGACAAGCCGGACACGAGACAAAGGACTCGTCCACGTCACTGTGTTTTAATCCCCTCTGAAGCATTTGTGTGTGCCCCCAGAATAGATCTTGAGCGTAAATGTTAGTCGTTCTGCAGCCAACCTCGTGCTCTTCCTCGAAGCTGTGTGTGAGTGTAATGCCGTACTTGACCACCAGAGGGTGTGCTTTTCTCTCGCTGTGGAACTGCCCTGGTGCTGGGTGGGGATGCACTTTATCACAAGGCTAACAAGGAAAAGAATATCCGCAATACATCTTGCTCGTTCTAGCCTTATTTAAAGACTGTGTGTTCACAAAAGACCTTGGTGACGAGACACATTTTCGCAGAAACCTTGCTTTCAGGACAGACTGCTCCGGTTCCACACTATATGCAGCTACGAGCAATAATCCTCTTCTCTATGCCATATATGTTAAAATGGTGCACCATTTAAATAACAGAGCAAAAGGTACTGCAGTATTAAACGGGCTTTCTGTTTTATATGTGAATAAGAACAGACTTGTACATGCTGTACGCTCCAAATGTATCATATTGTGCCCTTATTATATACTGTACATTTTTGCACAGATTTGGCCCACGTGAGGTCCAGCATATTATATTTTAGGTCAATATTTGCTTTGGGTGTTAATTCTATTTTAACTTTCTCGAAGGGAAAACATTTTTAAAAGATTTTTATCTTTTCTGATCTAGCCTCATTTTCTTTACAGTATTGCAGTGATGACAGCCATTTGTTCTTTCTTGGAGGGCACTTTCTTTTTCGGTGAAAGCGAAACGGGGAACTCCTGTCTGATAAAGCAGTTACAATAAGAAGACGTCGTGGTTCAAGTTTGCGTTTTTATCTGTACATTTTTTGGAAATGGTGGCGAATTTGAGCATAAGGCGGTTCTTTGCTCAGCCTTTCTCCATGAGCTAGCTGTTACTATCGTTAATGGTTTCACTTTTAAGCGCTGGGTCTTCATAAATCTACCTTTAAAAATTGCACAATCCAAAGATATAGATATTTCATTGCTTTGCTGAAATTTTAACCTTACCAGTAGTCTCTTTGTGTGAATGAACAGAGTGCAAGGTACATATCATATAAGCTTATCATTATGATTTTGTACTACATGCTGTACCCAACCAATGTAATTCTTTTATTTCAAGGCCAGTTCGTAGAGATTTTTTTTTTTTACAAAAAAAAGCAAAAAACAAACAAACAAACAAAAAAAACCCAAGAAGTAGCAAACAAACCGGCAACATATCAGTCTTTTTTTCTTCAAGCGTTCTTAAAATCTTTGAGCAGAAAATCTTGTATTTCTTTTGTCTTTTATTTTCAAGTGAATACATTGGATCATGATGAAATATATTTGGAAAAGAGAAATCACAATGTTTGATTTGAGTCCTGGGCAAGGGTCTGATTAATTTATGTGGACAAGGGAGAGAATAAGCTGATGTTTTTTTTTCTGGATGTAAATCGCAATACAATTTATTCTTTTCCTTGATGTTGATATTGTTGTAAATAAAATTTATATTTAAACATGATTCTTTGACTGCAGCGTTTGCAGTACGAGTGTCAATTCTTGGTTTTGGCCACACGGTGGCGCCAAAAACAAGCAAAACAGCATAATTTCTACACTTTCATGTATACTTACTTGTTTTCATGTACATATTACATGGCTGATTATTTTGTTATGGGGGGGATATGTAAAGATGGCATGACCAGCTGGGTTAATTAGAACTTAGAGTCAGTCTTAAAAATGATTACATCTCTTTCCTAAAGTGGTTCTTCAAACCCTCTTTGATAGGAAACTGCCTGTTATAGTTTTCTACATGGAACCTTAAAGCATGTCCTAAAAGATACCCCAGCAAGAAAATTTAGACCCTTTAAGGGTTCTTGAGTTATACTTCAAGGGGAACCCCTAAAAGTTCTATATAGAAGCCTTCCAGAGTGTTTCCCCATCATAAAGAGTTCAGAGTAGAACCCTTAATTATCCAATAAACATTTAAAGATTTTTTTTTTTTAAATAAACATTTTAATGGGTTCTTTTTTTTTTCAGTATTGGATGAAAAACATTCTTTAAATGTTTACTGGATAATTACCAGTTTTACTTCGGATTCCTCCTGACAGGGAAACCCTGAAAGGTTTTCATAGATGCCTACGCAGAAAAAGTTTTAAGTAGAACCTTGATTTTATTTTTTTTTATTTTTTTTTTTCCCCAGTGAACATTTAAAGCATTTTTTTTCTCCTTAAGAATGAACAACCCATTAAAGTGTCTTCTTTTAAAGGGTACTTTCTTCCTCTCCTGGAACCATTAAAGGGTCTATGGAAAACCCTACAACCCTTGAAGCTTTTTTTTTTTTTTTTATCCTTATTTGGAAGATTTTGATTCTGTGTACACAGAAGGAACATTAAAACACTCTGGTTTGCTCCTAAAACAGTGTGTTTCCTTATCAGACAGGGTTTCAAGCTAAGAACTTTGAAAGAAGGTTTCATCTTTCTGTCTCTCTCTCCTTTAGCATAGCTTGTATGCGCATCACAATGGAATCAAATTATTTCAGTTAGCACAGGCACGTGCCTTATGGATGAGGTCAAATGTGACAAATTTAGCCTCTGTGCATCTGGTGCATAAACAATAGGCTGACATATATCATCTGATGTGTAGGGTGTGAATACTTCTAAGCTATGATTACAGGCAGTATGGATGATGCAGGCACTTTTGGTTTGGTTTGGTTTTGCTGTTCAATTCAAAGTCGCTTTGTGTTTTCTTATTAAAAGATCTGTTGAAGTCGTGTGTGAGAAAGTGTCCAAAGGGGATTGAGAGCTGCTTTTGGCCGTCTTCCTGGCGCATCTGCGGCCGCGGGGCTCTTGTGGATTTTACTGTTTGTTAATGTTTCAATCAGCTGTGTGCGCTGGAATGTGGCGCGCTTTAACCTGAAGCTCCCCAGGTGCGCCGCGGCGCCGCTCAGTCTGCGCGCTCCCCCTCCCTCTCTGCGCTTGGCACACAGCTATCACACAATCACACACACACACACACACACACTGGCGAGGCGTGCAGCTGCGCAGGGAAATGAGGGAAAACACTGCACCGAGGAGACCGAATAAATCTTTGAGCGATCCGCTTTTGCGCTCTGAAACACATTTAACCCGCGCGCTCCCGGTCTCCAAAACCTCCTTCAGCTGGGAAAGGAACCCCAAAACGATCCGTATCGTGTGTAAACACAGGTTTTAATCCAAATCCAAACGGCCAATTAATTCATTACCAGGTTCCCCGTCAATGAGCAAGATTTGTTGACTTAATTTTTGCCCACACAAGCATTAGGACCTGATTCTGTGTCCTCTATCTGGACATCCTGTCTGATCAGGGGGTCTGATGGGCAGAATAATGACTCTTCACTTTTTTTTTTCTCCAAAAGTTTTGGAACTTTTTTTCTCTCTCTTTTTTGTCCCTGCTTTGAAACTGGAAGAACGCACCGACAGTATGTTTTAGTGTACCACGAGTGGGTGTTCTTGAGACAACTTGTTTTTTGGTTGTTTTTTTTTGTTTGTTTTTTAAATAACCCATTTATAATGGATGACAGCACCAGTGTCTACATTTCACCTTATTATATCATATATTATATTCTAAATACCTCCTACCACCCAAACACACCCAGACCATATCCCGAGTCAGAAATGAGGTTCACTTTTCATGGAATTTTTTGTCTTGTTTTAATAATAATAATAATAAAAAAACAAAAACAAAAAAAAAAACCATCAGATATTTACACACATTGTAAAAAACACAATAATAAGACAGTTCCATTGTAATATACAATACAATTTGGGGGCTTTTTTTGCTCAGCAATCTGAGAAATCGACGCTTTATAAAACACAATATAAAACTTTTTCGAAAACGTGTGACCATAAAAAAAAGCCTTGGGTTAGAGAGAGAAACTCTAAAGTATACAAAAGACGACAGTAAGTTGGTGGGGTGGCTGCGTGGTGGTCACGGTGCCGTGGATTCCACAGCAGACAGCCGGCCATGTGTGCTGAAGCTGCACCCCCTCATGGGAAACATCAATGACGAATCATCACATATTTCATAGGCTATGGATTTAACCGAGGAATGTCCTCATAGATTTGACCACAGTGTGGACACCAGGGCCAGTCACCCCCATACACCACACCAGGCGTCAGCCCTCTCACGGAATCAGCCCTCTCTCTTCATCCTGGTTCTGGGTCAGACTCGGGGATGCACCTCTCTCACTTGCACCAGCTGGATACCCGGGGGTTCCTGTGGGGTGATGCGTCTTCCTTTTAACGGCACGCAATTCGGTCATCAGAGCACCCATTCTGCAACAACAACAAAAAAAACCCCCAAAAAAACATTTTAGATCCTTTTTGCCAACCTTGGATCAAGTTTCCTTAAAAAAAAAATCATAAAAAGGAGAAAAGTGCACTAAATGAATGCACGTGCGTAAATCTGTGTGTTTACCTCGACTGAGATGCTGGCGAGCTCTGCGTTCAGCGTGGTGAGGGGGCTGCGCGCGCTCGGGCTCTTCTTCCCCGGCTCGTTCAGCTCCACCTGGAGATCCCAGATGTAGTCGATGACGTGCTGCAGGATCTCCACCTTGCTGGCCTTCTTGTTGGCCGGCAGCGTGGGCACGAGCTCCTTGAGCTTGCTGTAGCAGCTGTTCATGTCGTGCAGGAAGACGCTCATGTGCTCATCCAGCAGCGGCAGCTTGCACTTGGAGATGCTGAGGCTCTGGTCCGATAGGCAGCGCACCACCTCCTCCCCGCCGACCTTGCTCTTCAGGGCGCAGGTAGATCCCACGACTTTCATCCTCGCTGGGTTGCTTGTAAAGTCCCTTTCGGTTAAAGAGAGGAAGAGGAGCTCTGGAGATGACAGCTCGTCACATGTGGCTCTGCGCGACGCGGCCCGCCTTTTATGGGGTTCCAGCGCGTCGGGGCGTGGCCAGAGCGCGCGTGTTTGGAAAGGCGGGCCAATAGGAAGTCAGCGCTACGGCGCGTCGGCCCAATCACACTCTGGCTCTGGTTATCGCGTTTACAATCTGTGCTGAAGGGGAAGCGGGGAGGGGGGGGTGTTACAAATGGAAACAAATGTGTTTTTTTTACGGATGATGTGTGCAAATCCAGCTGTCTGTGGGCCCGAGACTCTGCAGGTGGAGAGAGAGAGAGAGAGAGAGAGAGAGAGAGAGCACTGAATACAGAGGGCTCTGTTTGGCACCACAGATCAACACTTTCACATGAAACCATCCTACACATTGGTGCAAATCCCAAGAAACACACAGCAAATTATGGCACGTTCCCCTTTCTGGGTGATCCCTGCACGAGGAGACAATGTCCATACATGCTAGCACACACTCCCTGATGTCTCTGTGTCATTTCACACTGTAGAGGGACTGTGGGTCTGTGCCCTGCATCTGATTATTGTCATGTTTCAGATTTACGCACAAGTACCAAGAAGATGCCATGGACATGTAAAGACAGCTGTCCGTGTCCAAACTCAGACAGGTCCAGGCCTGATGTCAGATCACTGACACTGAGGAGAAATGTGGGGATTGTTTCACTGTGGGACATGAAGGGGAGAGCAAGTGTATGTTGTCTTTCTGGTGGTGGCATCAAGGGGACAGGGTTTGGGTCCACTGTTTTGAAGTTTAGGGTTAGTATCTTTTGCCTGAGAAGGGTAGGTTTTAGAGTGAAGCTTGACTCTTGTGGAGAATCACACGCACACGCGCGCACACATACACACACACACACACAGTGAGAGAGAGACAGAGAGAGAGAGAGAGAGAGAGAGAGAGCAGTGAAAACACAAACACGTTGCATCCTTGATTAATTTTTTTCTAGCACTTTGAGACGTGCTTCAAATGAAACCTGCAATAATAATAATAATAATAATAATTATTATTGTTATTATTATTGTTGTTGTTGTTGTTATCATCATCATCATCATTATTATTAGTTGTTATTATTATTATTACTATCATCGTCATCGTCATCATCATCATTATTTCATTGTTTTATTTATTTATTTGTTTGTTTGTTTGTTTGTTTGTTTATTTTATAAGTATATTTATAATTATAATTTATTCCTACAGGTATTGGGGGGGTGGTTGCATGGATATTCAACTATCTGGACAATTTTTTACAAATACTTTAATTGTTCAGTTTTGGGGTTTTTTTGGTTTTTTTGCTTTTATTTATTTATTTTTTTTGCTTTATTGTTTTTTTTTTTTTGCACAAAAAGTTCCCGGATCCTGGATACAGCCCTCGAAATTCCTTCACACGCTGTTCCTGCATGTGCTTCGCCTTGAGCGCCCGACTGCACACACACACACACACACACACACACACACACACACACACACACACACACACACACACACACACACACACA
>JAQMCW010000016.1:12684769-12697736 GCA_030068335.1 Chrysichthys cranchii | reverse complement strand
CAGAAAGGCACCTGTGCCAAACCCGGGACTCGAACCCAGGACCTTCTCGCTGTGAGGCGACAGTGCTAACCACTCAGTCACCGTGCCGCCCACTAAAGGGGTTAAGGAATGTGTCCTGCTTTGATTAAATCTTGAACATTTCTCGCAATTACCCCAAATACATCACAGATACATCATATAAAGCAGTAAACCTTCAATGGTAACAGGATATAATTCAGCTATAACACTTCAAACATCATTCCTACATTACTGCCTGCAAGTCTATAAATGTCAGGTCCGAACATCTTCCATCTTCATCTCACGCCTCTTGCGTGAAGAATGACAGACATCACTAATGAGAAATAGCATTTGTTGTGTCAAGTCCTTGCAATCCACGCCTCACATTGCTTCTTGGCTAATTCAGGAAAGTGACGTCTCTGTCCAAACTCACCCCCCCCTCCTCCTCCCCCATAATAATGAGTGAAAATCACTCCTAAGGGAATCACCTCCTGTGTGATGAAAATGTGAGCCTTGTGTGTGAGAAGCAATAATATCCAGATCCTTCGTCATCTCCAACATGCACACATGCTTGACTGGGAGAATGTCTGCTTTAGGTGGATATGGAGGGATTTCTATATATGAGGTTGGGTATTTTTTTATTATTATTATTTAGTAATTCATAGGTGCCTGTATGGGGCTTAGAAGTTATAAGAAAGGCCTACATCTTGACACGTTTCCCACTGATCTTAATAAGCGACTTTGTTTTTTGATAAAAGCATTCAATCAATAATCAATAATATGAAATGATAGTAAAAATGGACACACATGGATAACTACAGTAGATCCTTTGGGGTGGTAGTTACCATACGGAATCTTTTTAATAAAACGGCAGAGTCAGGAGCTCATCGGAATTTCATTTGCTTTTCCAATAAGTGTCCTGCACCATTCCAGCCTCACGTCCAGTCTTCCAAGTCTTCTTTTGATTGCCGTCCGCTATCGGATCCAGTATTTCCGGTTAGAAGATACCCAAAGTCCCTGTAACAGCACATAAAGGTTTTACTACATTGGAGCATCCAAAGGAAACCACCTGACCCTCCTATATGCTCTCACATAAGCAACAGCTTGCAAGCGCTGGCCTTTCCCTAGGCCAGCTTCCCACACACTCACTCGCACAAACAGATAACTCTCCAAGCCCCTCTTGCCCAGCTCCCACGTACTATCAAAGGGTCTTAATGGCTTCTAATTAGCTCCCAATCTGCTGGTGACAGAGCACCAGTGGCACGCCAGAGCTCCATTGAGAGAGCGGCCATTGTGCGGCCGGATAGTTTCCACTCGGCTGGAGAGAAACCGTTTTGGAGGGGAGAGGACAGAGAGGGTGGGGTGGACGGGGGACATGAATGAGAGACAGTGTTGCAGCTTGTTGCAAATCTAATAATGTGGGAGTCTTTTCCGTAACCCCCCCCCTTCTGTCCCTGCTCTCATCCGTTAGTTCTTTCTCAGGCTCATTGGCAAGTTTTCTTCCTCTTGAAGTTAATAGTTAATCTGCAACTGCATCGTCCTCTGGGAACTGCCTGTTTGGAGTGTGTAATTAGTGTGTGAGCGTGGGTCATAAACACTATCACAGAGAGGGCTGTGTTTACACCCTCACAGCTGGTTGGAGAGGAGCTACAGAATTACTCATTAGCTTTTGGAGCGTTTATGCCAATGAATGAAATGTTTTCATATCTATATTAAGAGGAGCAGATGTGAGAAATGTTGTGGGGGGAAAAAATTAAGGCGGCTTATTTTTCAAAACCCGTGTATTGCACCGGGATGAATATCTATTGAGGATTCCAGATGGTGGAATAATAGTGGACTTGTGCATAAATCTTTAGATTTGTTTACATTATCTGTGATTCATACTTTTCTTATTTTTTTTTTTTTTACAAAAAGGTGAATGATGTGAATCCTCTTGTTTCTCCCTAATTTACATCACATTGCCATTGTATGACTGAATGAACAGAGGACAGGGCTCTGTGTGTGTGTGTGTGTGTGTGTGTGTGTGTGTGTGTGTGTGTGTGTGTGTGTGTGTGTGTGTGTGGAGGCCAGCTGCTCACAGCTGGGGCATAATGGCTAAGTTTTGGAGGGAAAGACATCTGCTACCAGGCAGCTGTCACCACCAGCGGGGAAGGATACAGAGGCTAAACTCCCAACGCAGCTTTCTGCGTGCGCCATTGGCTGACTGAAAGGGTATCCTAAACAGCATACATATTTTATTCTATTATCACATTATGTCGTAAGATATGTGGTGTTGCAAATGGTCGCAGTCTTGCTGAAAAACTGTTCTTTCGCAATGACCTGTATCTTTAAGAGGCAGGGGAATTTGTGTTGCACCTGCAAGTTCAGTTGAGTGCAAGTTGGGCTTCCAGTTTACTCAGGTGTACAGGATGACAAAACACGCCTAACAGAGCTCAGGTGCAGACTAAGATTCAACACGCAACACGTTTTTACAGAAAGGTGACAAATTAAAGGAAAAAAAACAACAACAGTGTGAGGTCTTAGTCAGGTCTTAGTCATGAGAAACAGACTGCCAGGTCACCTTTCATGCACCCTGGTGTAAATTTTACACATCTCTGGAGAATTTAATATTGAAAGGACTGAAGTGTTCAACAGGGTTGAGATCTGATTGCCATGACTTTTATTATTCACATTGTCTTCATACTCATCAAGCCATTCAGTGAGGCTTCGTGCGCTGACGATAAGGCAGTCGTCCTGAAGACACTCCTCATATCAGCGTATACGTGTCGCCCAACTGTATATTCAACTTTGTGCACTTAGACAACGAATATCATTACACCCAAACAACCTTAAGCACTAAAAACCCTTGATCTCAAAGCATAGTCTTATTTCCAGCTTAATTTTTCTTTGTTAACACAGCGCTTAATCCCTCTTCAGTGAGCTAAATGTACCCGAGGCCGTCAATAAAACAACACAAGCGCACTGTTTGAGGCTTAAAATAACTTCCTCATAGCTTTTAACCAGAGGACCTGTGTGCTAAGCTAGCTAGCTAGCTAGCAAAGGCAACTAATGCTAGTGATGGAAAAACTGGGGTTGGTTGGACATATTTTGACATGACTTTGTTTGTTAAAGAAATTGCTTTTATAGATACTGTTATCTATTAAGAACAGAACAATGTCAATCCACTTACATACTGAGGCAGCTCACGTGATAATGCAGACTAGGCTAGTTTTGACTAGCAGTTGATTAGCTGCTAGGTAAAATGACAGGAGGACATGGAGATGTTACCAAAGTAGTAGTATAGTCTTTTACTCATTTTTTTTTTTTAAATTCCAGTTCTTTTTGGGAATTTCAGAACATGGTATGAATCAATTATTCTTCATATGTTGTTGTTGTTTTTTTTTTAAAGAATCATAACCAGGATACCTTGACATTCTTTGCCTAGGGTTATCATAGCTAAAGCAAACTTAGCTAGCAGTGTTAGGGGTGCTTTAACCAACTGCCAATTATCCTCATAAGATCAAGCATTTATATTATACCATGTCAGATATGCATCTCTTAACAAGATGGTTTCTGGTAGCATATCATCTTGTGAAAACTATACTTTTATAAACTATAAAAGTATATAAAAGACTATAACCCTGCTGATTACTGAATAGGCTTGATCTTTTTTTTTTTTTAAAGGCATAGTGTGCTATTTTCAGCCACTACATTATCAAAAGGTTGTTTTGATAACCACATGGGAGGTTAAAAAATCAAACTTTTCAAAACTACAACCATCCAGACCTTGTTGTCATCAGATCTAGTTACAGCCATGGTTTAAATCGGTCAGATCTTCCAAATGAAAATACCTTCCGGTGTTTTATGCATCGCATTTGTGTTTATAATCTACTGGAATTTGAGCTAGTTCTCATGAACCAGCATGAACTCCAACTTTCTGCTTGTTAACACAGTTCTCACTTACTGAGGGCAAAAACATATAGCTGACCCATGGCCTGTACTCTGAACAGCCCTGGAGCTAGAGATGAGCATAGTGGCAGCAGCTGTTTTCCCTTCACAGAGCTCTATTCAGTGCGAGGAGTGCCGGAGGAGGACAATGCCTGCGTCCTCCTCAGTCCCGCGCTAAGATTAATTCCTCAAATCTGTTCTTATCTCAGTGTCGGTCTCCCAGGATGGAAAGCCTTGTGTTCTCTAGCACGCATTGTGCCGGTTGCCAGAGAGAGAAGCCTATAGATGCCATTGACAAGGGGACACGGCACAGGCCTTCTCAATGCTTTTGTGCCAATTATTACACACATATAATCTGGATTATTCTGGATTTTAAGGCGTTCTCACTTCAGACAATTAGGTAGTCTCAAGGGTCTTTAGTTATGCTTGAATTGACCAAGACTCACTTTTTTTTAATACTTAGTTATTATCTCCATCCCAGGCTATCGCTGGTATAACCAGCAAAACTTTTTTCGGTAACTTTTTGTTTCTTTTTAATCTATGCTGTTTGCAATTTAATCATTGTAGTCATTTAAGACACTTTATATTTATTATTATTATTATTATTATTATTATTATTATTATTATTATTATAAGCCTAATAGTCTAATATTACATTAATACCTAAGTGGCAAAAAACATGGAATGTGTGTGTGTGTGTGTTGGGAGAATAAAAATGAAATAAAAGCTGAGATATAATTCTATATTACTAAGTGATTATGATGCAAAGACCAAATAATAATAATAATAATAATAATAATAATAATAATAATAATAATAATGCAAACACACAGGGTTGTATTCTCCTCTTTGTATCAAATGTGATACGTCAAATGTCATGTTTATCCTACATGATTGCACAGGTTTCTGGATCAACAGGATGAAAAATTTGGCAATGGAGGATTCTACAGTTTTCCACAGAGCACAATAACTCGATGTTGACTCACTGCCTTCCTTCATTTCCTGAAACTTCATTAGCTATGAAACAGGCTTGTGGACAAGCACCATGGCCCCACCTGTGTCAGGTGCGTATGGGCTGTTCCCTTGCCTCCACACACACACACACACACAGTGCACAGGTGTTTAGCCTAAAGCCTTAACCCTATTACAGGTGAGGCTTGTAATCTATTCCACCCATGTGAAACCTCCAGGAGTGTTGCCTTGGGCTATCAGAACCAACGTCATGAACCGAGGCGGTTTTAGAAGATGCTGGTGTGAGCACGAGTTTATAAGAATACATATTTTTGCTGGGATTAAAAGGGGTTAACATTTATATTCGTTTTTATATACACCGTGTTTATTACAGTTTATTAGGCACACCTTGCTTTTTTTATTGCTTCACGGTTACTTTGGAAGTATACAATTACTGACTGTAACCAATATGCCGCTATGTGCACTTTATTAGCCTCCGGCTCCATGGACCACCCCCGGACCACCTCAAACCAGATATTACTTGGGTGGTGGATAATTCTCACCCTAACACTGACACTAACATAACAGGTGTTGAGCTTTCACAAGCTTCGCGGAGCTTCAATATACCTTGGGATTGATTTTTAAAGTCCCTGGAGCTTGACTAGAGTGCTGAACACTGTTCTTCCAACAGATATTCCCTCAAATGGTGGTATTGATGTTTGTGATGGAGAGCCTTGTTTAACAAAATGCTCTGAAATCTCCCATAGATGCACACCTGAAGGCCATGGCATATGATTCATGTGATATTCATCCTCATGAAAATCATTTCGTTTACCCTCATGTCTTGTGGATAGGGGCGGGGTCATCGCGGTGGAGATAACACTCATCAGGAACATGGGTTAAACGTCGTTTCCTGCAATGTTTGAGGATAGATTTGAGATCATGTGTTGTACATATGTAGATAGCGTGTACAGAGAGAGCGGGTTGGACGACTAGGATGCATCCCGCCTGTGAACCCTGTGCACTCTCCCAGTAAAAGAATGCATCCGCTGCATAAATACACACACTCCCCTCGCTTTCTGCTTCCTCAAGCATCTGTAGGGCAACATATCTCTGTCCTGTCTCCCACAGACACACACAGATGCACAACAGGCATTTGAGCACATGCATAAACAGTTACCATGCATAAGTATTCACCCCCTTAATCTTCTCCTCACTTTATAGTGCTGCAGTTTGGAAAGCAAATGAACGTAATTAATATTATATGGCACACGTCACTGATCTGCACAAAACGACTCCTAATGCTGAAGTGGGAGGGGAAAACCAATACCGGTTTGGAAAGATAAACGATTGCATTAGTATTCACCCTTCGTGTTGTGAACACTGTGAATTGATTTAGGTGAAACCAGTTGCCAAGAAAGTGTCACATGAGCTAAATATAAATACACCTGATCCTGGAAGGCCCCAGAGTTTATTAGAGAAGATACCAAAACAAAGAGTGTCCTGAAGAGCAAGGAGGTGTCAAAAGAAACCCAGGACAAAGTTCTGGAAATGTATGAATCAGGATTTGGTTTGAAAAAAATAAAATAAAACGGCTTTATGATGAAAGGAAATTAAATATTAAAACGCTGTGCCGGGTGCAGATATGTGTAATATGAATTTTTAATGACGAATGACATGCCAAAGCCACGCGAGTTGGTTTAAAGCTGTAGTCATGCTAGAAATGTGCGGGACGGGAAAATTTGTGGCGGGAAATAAGGCCCCCATTTTAATGCAGTTAGCAATCTAGCCATGACATAGCATTTTTGCTGTGGCTAGCAGTGCGGTGGTGAGAATGAGGAAATCCTAGAGAAGGGTGCAGTTAACTTTGTTTGTGTGTAAACAACAACGGTGTGAAGTTCACCAAAATAGAAGTTGACGTAAAGCTCGTCTAACTGTTCATGATTCTTTCCTTTGTGTTAAATTTTGTTCATTCAAGTCCATTTCCCTTGAAAGAATTTACACATACTAAATAAAAATTCACAGACTTGCCAGGGTATAAAAGAATAACCAGAAATAATTGTTGGTCCTTTAAAATAATTTACATTAAAATGTCAGGAAGGCTTACGGACGGTGGAAGCATTTGCACTAAAAACACTTTAAGGAAGATTCAAGGCAAAGGTCACAGGTAAAAAAAAAAAAATCACAGTCAAAGGCTTAAACAGATAAACTAATGCTTTGCAAAGTATTAACCAAACTGAAAGTCCTTTAAAACCTGTTCTGGGAGTTGGCTAATAGGTTGCACCTGCAACTTATCAGTAATCAGGTGATCTCGAGCGTGGAAGATTGTCGGCCATGTTGTTTGTGTGCAAGCGCTCATGGGAAGTGGGGTCCGAGGCAGGTATAGACGTGACCTAAAGCACAAATAAACAATGTTAGATGAATGACATTTGGTATTTATCGCATCTCTGTTAACCCTCTAGTGGATGAAGAACCATATTTGGTAACTTAAAAAGCCATCCAAAATGGCCTCTCAATGCCTCTCCGTGAGGTTGTAGAACTACACGGATTTCTCCCTTCCTAAATAATGTTCCTTACAATACTGTTTTTCTTACTCACTCATCTTCTGCCTCTTAATTTAATCCTGTTCAGGGTCGCGGGGGGTGGGGGGGCTGGAGCCAATCCCAGCTGACTTCTGGCGAGAGGCGGGGTTACACCCTGGGCAGTCACCAATCCACAGCAGGGCGACACACAGAGACAGACAACCATTCACACTCACATTCACACCTACGGCAATGTAGAGTAGCCAATTAGCCCAATCCCCTCTGTGCATGTCTTTGGACTGTGAGAGGAAACCGGAGCACCCTGAGGAAACCCACGCAGACACAGGGAGAGCACGCAAACTTCACACCGAAAGGCGCCCAGGTCGACCCCAGGGATTGAACCAAGGACCTTCTTGTTGTGAGGCGCCCGTGCTAACCACTACACCAAAAAACGCACACTACACTGCCCATATATAGTAACTATATTAACCTTCGTTTTCAACAAGATTATCCTAATATAAAATCTTTTAATATTTTTCAATAATATTCCAGAGTTTTTATTTCCAGGTATTTCAACCAGTCCCCTATAAAGGCTCAAAGACAATGGAGTAACAGTTCAGTCTTCATGTGAATGTGACACACTGCACCCGTGACCCACACTACTGCAAAGTCTAACTTGAATTTTTTCCCCAAATTTGATTACCTAAAACTGGAAGACGAGAATGTCCTCATTTTTACGCTCGTCTCTGTTTTTTTTTTTTGTTTGTTTGTTTTTTTTTATTGCCTTCGCTGTTTACAGTAACAAAAGAAGGCATGAGTGCTGTATGTGGCACTCACGTGTTTCTAGTGTCTCTACATCTGTGCTCTGGTCCATCTGTGATCTCTGTGCCACTTGTTGCTTTGTGCTTTTGTGTGTGTTTATGTGTGTGGAGGGGCGTTAGCAGGAATGTAAAGGAAGAGAATGGAGGGAAGCAGACACTTTGTGACAAAAGCAGGACACATTCCTCAACCCTCCCTTCCTCTTTCTCTCTCCCTCTCTCTCTCTCTTGCTCCCTCCCTCCATGGGAAAACCAAACAGGTGGTTTAGGCCTGTTGGAAAAGCTGTGTGGAGTGGAGGTGGCCTGTACCACAGCCTGTTTGGTGTGTGTGTGTGTGTGTGTGTGTGTGTGTGTGTGTGTGTGTGTGTGTGCTTTAGAATGAAGCTCCAGTGCTTGGTGAAAGGGAGCCACTCTGATTACCATATCAATTCTGGGAACGAACCTCAGCTACACCCTCACCGGCCGCCCATATGGCGTGCGCTTGGCAACCAGAGGACCCCCCCCCTTTCAAATTCATTCTCATGTGCGCACACACACATTCCGATACATGTATGCACATGCAACATATGCTTTATCTTTCCACCTATAAGTGGCTTCCACACAGCCTTCCCACACACAACACCAAACACACATATGCATGTACACGCACATAGAGGCACTGAGCCTTTAGCCTTTATTTTGTGTTAAAACACAGGAGGTGGGACCAGTGATGGAAGCCTGTAACTCCGGTGTTCGGTTTGTGTGAGGCCTGGACCACACACAGTAATAATCAGTCTCGTAGTTCCTGATGCTGCGCTTTTCAAGGATGTCTCACCATCGGCAAGCTCGAAGTAACCAATCCCATTATCCAGACTTATTTACAATGTACTTATGGCGTGCTTGTTTGTTTTATTGAATGCTATGGATGTTGTACAGAATTTGTTGCTCAAAAGGAGTCTCAAGTTCAGAACCACACACCACATGTGGAAATTTTCCGTTTTTTGTTTTTTTTTCTGTTGTACTCTCTTACCCAATTCTTTTCGCACAATTTAGTCATAACTCATTTTCATCACGTCCATAACGCATGCTTCTTTCACGAAGCCAGTGACCACATCTTTTCAAATTGCTGCTCAAACAGTGCCATGGATTGGTTAGCATCTTTCTGAATGGCTATGATTGGCCATAATATATAATTGGGGTAGAGGAAAGCCATACCACTACCCAGAGATCAGCCATGGATGGATGTGGGATACACAGTTACAAGTGACATCATGTTGTAATTTTGGCCCAACTGGTGGTTAAGTACATGATGTGCAGAAATGATTTCCTCTGTATGCGCTCCAGATGATATCCAACATGGCCTTAGGCTTATGAAGTGTAAATGGTTGGAGGTTGATCCACTTGGTCAAGAACACTGCATCATACATCCTCTGATTTTCTGGCAATTAATCAGTATCAGTGTATCGATCACTCAAAGTGAGCACAACACCAGCGATCGTAATAATGTATATGAATCTGGCATAATGGGTTGTTTGGGCTCAACTCAGCTTTACAGTTTATATGCATCTGTGTGTGTGTGTGTGTATGCGTGTGTGTGTGTGTGTGTGTGTGTGTGTGTGTGTGTGTGTGTGTGTGTTTTAGATGTTCGGGATATATAGATACATTATTCAGACTGATCAGATATCATTTTCTAAACAAATGAAAATATAGACACAAATAGACAGGAGACAAAAGTCCACAGGGCATCTGGATGACAGTAGGCATGCATCTGGACTGGGATCCTGTAGGACACAACCAAAAAAAAAAAAGTCTCACCAGGGGGAGATTTTTCCAAAGATTTTACAACATTTGTTTATATTTTGCAAAATAGATTTGTTAGAAAATACCACCGGCAAGTAGAATCACAGATAATAGCACCATAAGTGGGATAGAAATAGAAAAACAAAAAACAGTCCAGCACATATCTCTCGAGTTATATGAGTTAGGGTACTTAATGAATAATAATAATAATAATAATAATAATAATAATAATAATAAACAACTTCTAGTATGGGTCATGTGTAATGAGTACTGATATAGATACAAATATTTAAAACACTAAAAAGGTTGGCATTACAGTTCATGAAACTAACAATAGGCCAAGATGGCACAATAGTAAACGTTCCTTAAAGAACATGTTTTTTTCCCTCCAAAAAACATTAATATTATACGTTATGTTCCTTTTTCAAACCCCTTTTGCTTCTGTGAGTGAAGTCCCAGAGATGAAGAATGCTTCCGGTTTAATGACACGTCTGTTTCGACACACTCAGAAGACTCTTCGCTTTTACACAGAGCAGCTGTACAGCCACATACACACTGTGATTTCACATCTCGTTCTCTTTCTCTCTCTCGTGCACCCTTCTTTCTGTGCTTTTCCTCCCTCACGCCCTCGCTCCACCCTTATAAGTGTTATTACTGAGAAAAATGCCTTGACGCCCTAGCAGGTGCAGGACTGAGTCATCCTCCCTATTTTACACACCGCCTGTGTGTGTATGTGTGTGTGTGTGTGTGTGTGTGTGTGTGTGTGTGTTGACTCATTGTGGCTGCTGAAGGCATTCTCTGTGACGTTTCACCACAGCAGAAATCACAGGTACATGCTGTAATATACCAGTCAACCATTCCTCTTCCAATCTTCCCACTGACCCAGCTGTCTTGAGTGTTTACTGGTAGACACACACACTCACACACACACACACACACACACACACACACACACACACACACACACACACACAGAAAACAAACAGCGTGACTCTTGAATTTCCAGGATTACATTCTCCACCGTGTGAGTAATTGTGCGTGTGTGTATGTGGGGTGACTTTGACGCTTCACACAGCTGGCTGTAGCCTCTGGAGAAGAGCAGGCTGTGAGTGTGTGTTTGCGTGTGTGTCAGCGTTAACACACTCCTGTTGAACCTCAGTCTAATACAGGCATACGTAACACTTCGGAATCAGTTGTCGTGTCTATGTAGTTAATTAGTGTTGGAATTATTTTGCTCCTTTATTATTAATCAGCGTTGTTTGCTAGCTAGGAAACTGGATGCTAGCTAGCTGGCAAAGCTGCTAATCACATGTCTGGTCTAAGTTCTCACCAGGACACTGGAGATAAAACACAGAAGAGTTGGCAACATTTGTTCTGGAAATATTTTAGAAAGCAAAAGCTGGCAACACTAAATGTCTGTATGTGGTGTATACCAGGATACCAGGTGTTAGCGTTAGCAGAGAACATTAGCATTAGCTTTATGAACAGCAGGGGCATTGGTAAAGGGTATTTCAGTGTCTTTGGGATACAAAATACTTCACGTTATTCTTATTTCCTCCACAGAACTTTCTAGTTTGATAGATACGTAAAGAATTATCTAAACTTTAAGTATCAAATATGAACAAAAAAGCAGCTGTGGTTTTCTTCTTTGTTCTATAGCACAAGCTTTCCAGCTACAAGCAGAACCATATGTCCTTAAACCAATAATTCTGCATCTACTGGTCTCTGTTCGTTCGGACGATGTGTTACAAGACAGGCGAGTGGAAAATAGCCATATTCAGAGCTCATATTCATCTCGCGCTTCACACACACACACACACACACACACACTCACACAACATACTCACATGTATAGGCCCCAGGTCTCCACATCTGTCACCAGTTAAACCCACCCTCTGACGCCATGCACATGATGAATTCGTCTTCAATCTGAAGCATACGTTTAGTCGTCCTGTAATAGAAAATCATTGCAAAAAAAAAAAAAAACGAAAACAAATGATGGGCCCTGTGATTAACAATAAATATTGTCTCCAGCTGGTACCTAAATATATAAAACCAACTTCTGGAAAGAGGAACGATGTGCCATATCTCATAAAGGCATCGAAGCGCCTTAGCAGATGGTAGATCTTTAGGAACAAACAAGATAATAAAAGCAGGAATGAGAGGGAAACGGGAGTTGAATGAGAAGGGGTGAATGAATGACCAAAAGTGATGGAGAGAGAAACAAGAGCTTGTCTTTCTGTATGGTCTTCTGATGTGGAGGCTTCTTCACATGCTAATGGGTCGTTTCTTTAGCCTCGATGGCGTTAACATAACAATGGATCGAGAGGGAAGGAGCTAAACTCCGGCTTTCTTTGGGAACGAAACCTAGCTTTTCTTCTGCACAAAATGCTCTTCCTCCTTTGTGAGCGCCTTGAATGCCGTTACTGGCAACTCGGCGTCATGATCAAAGACTTCACACGAAATGAGTTCGAAATGACCCAGGTTGCGCGGGGGGGATAAAGCATGTTTTTGACATTCCAAAGACATAATCGAGTGGGACATCGAGCCAATTATCTGTGTGTCAGTGAACCCGTATCGGCTTGAGTCTGTGAGCATGTGGAGGCTATTATTAAGATTAATATTATTCTACAAAGCATGAATTATTACAAAACATGAAATATTATCAGTACATAGTGCTACAGATATGTCTTTTTAGCCCAATGTTATGGCTCCTGCTTGAGGTATACTGATTACGACCTGAAATTATCACCGTTTGTCTGTCCTTGGATTGTTCTTATGGACAACTTTGTGATAAATGCAGCGTGTGACCTCTTATGGTATCATATCCAGACCCTGATGTCTCCATGGTGTCTTTGGATTTTACAAGCTGAATTCCAGAAAAGTTGGGACGTTCTTTAAAGTTGAATAAAATGAAAACTAAAAGACTTTCAAATGACACGAGCCAATATTTTATTCACAACAGAACATAGA